>OVBB01000228.1:8515-33868 GCA_900406415.1 Isatis lusitanica
CTTGTTCCAGAAACTCAACTCATCAGAGGATCACACCCAAGTAGAATCGGATCAATATCTGTTCTGACCAAACCAGAATTTATGTTACAAATCGGAGGATTTCAGACAACCTTGCTATTGAAATTGGTACAAACATATGTCCATTGTTGGATTTATTACGGATGGGCCACGATGAATCAATACATGAGACCACTTGAAAAACATTCTATGTCCATCTAGAGAACCTCTCGAAGTGGAATCAGCCCAAAATCAGCTCGCATGAAGGAGATATCAAGTTCTTAAACGAACTAATTTCGAGCTTACCCGATTTGGACCAACAGACACTAATTGGAGAATTTCGACCAAACCAGGAGGATTTAATCTGTAAAACGACCTGTTCTGGAATCTTGATTCATCCGGGAATCTGGGAGAATTAGAGTTAGACCAAAATTCATTTTGGTTTAAGAGTTCTTCAACTTCTAAACCAGGGGATTCTCCACCTGTCTTATTTGAAAGTTCACGGACTCAATCAACTACAAAGGAGACTTTGGCGACAAGGAGAGGTATCTAAGCACTCATGAGACATATCTAATCATCTAGAGGAGTCATTTACTATCTTACCATGCACCATCAGTTACATGATCAGGCGGATCATCTTGTTTGAATACTTAGCATATCTGGATGCATTCACACTTGGTTCAATTAATCACCAACGGCTCTATCATCAAGACTTATGCATTCTGGAAAGCTTGTATCATGACCAGGATGTTCCAAAGAAGCTCACATATCCCCTCAGGCCAGCGACATACAAGGAGCCAACACTTTCCATTTGTTTGATGATTTCCTCATTAATGCCCAACATCTAGTTTTTTATTTGTTCTTTAAGTCTTATTTTGTGTAAGAGCATTATATAAGCTCAGCTTAGATCATTTGTACCTTTCACGTTCCAATCATCAAGTAATATACAAAGTCTATTGTTTTTCTTGAAAGAGTATCTTTGATTAAATTCCCTTTCTCTAAGTTTATTGCAAGAGTATATACAAAGTTTATTGTTTTTGGTCACCAGTCATAAACTTAAAAATTTAGTATGTCTAACTATGCATATATATAGTTATTTTTTTTTTGTAAAAAAGTAAAAAAAAAAACTTATGCATATTATCCTTCTACTTTCAAAAAGTCCAACTAGATTAGTCATTCGATGCGTTTTAAAAAAAATCGTTTTTATAGTTTGACAGCTCTCTAAGATTTGTATGTCTAGTATGTTGATTTTCTTTAGGTTAATCTGAGACAATGCGAAAAACAAATCGTTAAAAAATTCAACATATCAATTTATTTATATATTTCAACGACATTTCTTTTACAACGCTTTGAATTCAGTAAAACGTGTATAGAATTGTAAGCATTTCAAACATTGGTGATGGATCCTGAAACAACGATATATTATATCAAACTACATATTTAAAATAGCGGATCCATAACGTATAGGGAATTTATATATATAATATTTAAAAGAAAATAATACCTTTAAATTTTTTGATCCATGCAAATCAGATAACACAAATAACAGGGGGTAGGTTTGACATTTTCAGTGTACGCAAATACCTTCTTAGTGTAATCACCCATGTGATATTTACAATATGTATTTATTTAACGTCTATATTATGTATGAAATGTTAGATAGATATAATAGTCACATAATATTTTTACTTGGAATCTCGTAGAGTAATATCCATTTTCACGGAAGAGATAGATTTTCTTTAAACTTCAATTCATCAAGATTTCTTATATTAATTATCTGTCCAATGACATCTTCATAAAAAAAAAAACAGATTTGTTAAACAATACATATTTTAAAGTACTAAAATAAAGATCACAATCTCACCATTCAAAACTTTCGTGTCAAGAGTTTCAGATAAAATATCAAAGAACTATAAAATAATTTTCCGGATATTCCACAGGAAAATCAAAGGAGGGTTTAATTATTGATGTCCTCATAAGATGTATCTTATATGGCAACCTACTAGGCCTAAGCTCTCCATCCAAGTCCTTTGGGTTGAAAGCGTCAATGATTATTGATTTTCCTTCTTCAAGCATGCATTTATGTTTGTAAATCAACTCTTCATCTACCAAACATTGGATTAGATGTCCCTATAGTATGAGAACTCATTTGAAAAGATCTGTAGCTGTTTTGAAAGGAAAATCAATAAACACCAATGTATTCAAGTATTCAACTTTTCACATTGGATTAAAGAGTTTCAAAATGTACCTCTCTGTCACCGACGATCATCTCTATTGAATTTCCAGATTTTGCATTATAAACCATCCACATTCCTATAATACGAACCTCGATCGTCACTCTTTCCCCAGTGATATCAATATCATTTAAAGCAACATTAGAAGATGGTGTTTGTTTTGCTACTATGTAGACATTTTTTTTTATAAACTGAAAAAATATTATGTCGTATGGTTCGTTATCTCAACATGTACAGGGTATATGTAATAAAAATGTAGGGCTCAAGTTGGTATTATCACGCGAACACATTTCTGTTCGACAATGTGAAGATGGGTGTTTTATAAACCTTTAAATTGTGTGATCTAATTATATATTATTTAATCTTGAATATAATATAGTCGCATGCAGAGATAATTATCAGAACGTAAAGTAGATCATTAAAATATTATATAATATAATGACGCCTCCCATCCTGAATTTGATTGGTTAAGTTTCATGGTATAATATTAATAAATAATCGGAGTCTTCATTTCCTTAATATGATTCACTAACTATGGACCCAGAATAAATAAATATTATATTTGCTAATCAAATCCGGAGAAGTTATTTTCTAAATAGTGAAAAAAATATCAACCAATCAGATGTATTTTAAAACAAAGGATTTGTGTGTCATTGTCAAACTGGGTCAAAAAGATTTGAAGCATATTGTTTTGGGTCGTTCGAGAGAAGGCTCAATAAACCGATAGTTGTTTCTGCTTATTATCTATCTATCAAATTATAACATTAATAAATGTCATATTTATATGTCATCAAATTTTCCGTGTAAGCCAATTACGTAAAGCCATTTCAACACAAAAAAACTTAGACGATACTTCATATAATAGTAGGGAGATTTAAGTTATATAATAGCACAATCGAAATATATAAATGGGGTAGATTTTAAGGAATGACAAGAAATGTATAAACTATATTCTTCGTAATTGGGTAATGTTAAATTGCAAATCCAAGTTAGGTTAAAATCAGATGTTAGGTTAAAATGGGATGTTAGGTTAAATTGCAAATCCAATTTTTCCACGCCAAAACCATGAATCCGCATTTTCCTCTAAACTCTACTTTTTCACGATCTCAAATATCCAGATTTTTTAGATTTTTGAGATTTTCCATCCAAATGCTATATCTAGATATTAAATTTTATATGGAAAAACGAATAGTAGTTAGATGCCTGCAGCCAGATGTAGCATCTGGCTAAAAAAACGAACATGCCCTAAAATCGAACTCTTTACATTTGAACACAATGTAATGATGCATTTCCAACTGAGACAATTCAATTGAGATGTACAATTGATATAAATAAAGATAGTGGTTATGGAAAAAGACATTTCTCATCTCCAATCCCGAATTTCGACCAATGGTGAGTCCTAGAGTTGCTGCTATTGCGCCTTAGGCTCAATTTGGTCGCAATCCTTCCAATTATCGTCATTAGAGAAATGTTTCCAATTAACAATGTATGGTATATAGAAAATCCGAGAAAATTATGCGTGTTGACGACGAAAGATCAGGCAATTGAAGGTGATAAATCGCAAACTGAGAAATCGGAAACGTCAATTATTACACTTTGATGGGAATCAGAAGTGATTGTTCGAGATCGGAGTTGACTTTACTTGTTATTCAATTTGAAAAATAAACCGGATAGATCAATGTCGTTTATCGACAGGTTTGAGTTAACCAATGACGAAGAAGAACTTCATTATGCTAAGGATCGAGCTAGGATTTGGGTTACTATACAGAATTGGAGAACAAATCGACTCAAAGAAGAAGTTGTGGTATTCGATGTCAAGGAAGAGTCAGACGGTGTCATTTGCAGAGGTTGGCGACTAAGCGGTACCGGAAAACGCCTAGGATTTGTTCGTCGGAGATTGATTGATGGTGGCCAATTTCGAAACAGGAGACACCGTCGGGAAAGGAAAAGAAAGAAAGAAGAAGTTGAGCACATCCTCCATTTTCTTATGTTTTTTTTTCAGATGGGCCAAAATGGGCCTACTATTTTGCATTGTCTTTTGTCAATATTAATTTGTATTAATTAATGGAGTCGCTCAATTGGAAACAAAGTAATTAAGTATGTTCAATCTCTAGAGTTCGATGTGCATATTCTACAATTTTTAGTAGATTCTAAAATAAAAAATAGAAGGCAATGAGATTCGAACACAGGTTTGAACAACATGATTATACTTAATTACCACTACACTACATATTCAACTCTTTCACAAGGAGATTGTGCTAATCTCTAACTAAATGTATAAAAACACCCTCAAACGTCCGTCAATAGAACAACTAATGTTGAATGCTAATAATTGGAGAGAAAATATTGCACCAACCATGTGGGCAGATGCTATGGATATGGAGTCATACGCAATAGAACTTTTAGATTTTTTTTTTTGTTCATTGATTTCCATTGCTTTTAACTTTTTTTGTTTTCCAATGTCCATTGTTTTTCCGACATTAATATATTAACCTCAACTAGTTCTGACAAAGTTACAAAATAATGGTTCGGATCGGAATACAGTGTATCTAACAAGTTTTTTTTATTATACAAAAGAAAAATCGCTACCAACGGGGAAATGAAAAGATGGGTGCAAAGATATTAATCTATATAGGCTGCTAATTTTGCGAGTAGTTAAAATTGCTCTCACAATTTAACTTTTATAAGAAAAGAAAGATGCAAACATATGTATGAAACATAAAAAAAAATAGAAAAATCTGATAGCACTTGGCCAATAGAAAGAAACACACTAGCATAAAGCACAAATAAAGCAAAAATATCACTTGGTCAAACAAAAGAGGGTCTAAGTTCAATTATTGTCATTGCTCAGACACAAATGAAAATAAAGCTGAAATAGCACTTGGTCAAACAAAAGACAATTTATACACTATCATTAACTATTTATTGATATAACTATTTCTCAACATTCATTTACACTACAAATCGAACCAGTAGTTGCTATGACTTAAGTTATCTTTTTGTATTCTTGTTAATAGGGGATACTCAGATTTTATGCATGTGATTAATTTTTTTGATTTGTCTAGTTTTTAATATTCATTACTACTTATGTATAATATTTTTAATGTTTAGGACTATCAATCCCTTAAAAATGAGGATGTACGATTTTAATCACCAATGGAATTTCAAGACTAGAAGTTCAGATTTCTTTATCATTGCCGATCACTATAATCAATTGTGGAAAGGTCAATCACTTGAGAATTATCATCAAGTTCTTTTTGTTACTCTCCTCTACATATAGGAAATGATTTCAATCTTAGAAATGTTGTTGTGCAGTGCATACCTATAGTTGTGGAGGAATGGAATAGACAGTTTGGGAAGCAACATGATAAGGTAGCATCAAAGGAATGTAGGACACCAATATGAAATCAAGTGACAATAATGTGAAATCTCTGTGTTTGCAGCGCTTGTTTCCTGCATCCCGTCAAAAGACTAGTGATCTCTATATCTTTCAACTTGGGTCCACGTTTCCAAACCTTTTAAAGAAACCTGCTATCTATAACATTTCTTTCTCAGTCGTAACTAACTTTCAACACTCTTTTAATTAACTTTTCTCGCTTTCTCGTGCATTCGGATTTCATATTCCGCTAATGTATACTCTAACATTTGAGAGAGATGTACACCTTATTCTCAGACGACTACAACACCTTATTCAAGGAGGACTCCAACACCTCAATTTCGCAATCATAAGTTTTGTCAATTAGAAAATAATTATTGGCTCTTAGTAGCCAAACTAGCGAGATGGATATATAGCAGTATTCTAATGTTTGGTCAACACCCTTTAAGCCACAATGTCGATTTTTTTAGGTGTCGTTTACCCCTTAACGATGATGAAGATGACGTCGAGGACATGGTTTATAGTTTCAAAGGCCTTTTACCTAACAATACTAGTGTACCACTCACACTTACGAACCCGAAATCTGAGATGTGAATGAAAGTTTTTGTTAAACCTGTAAGTCAATGCTTAAGAGAGACAAGGGTTGATTGGAACTTGGGTAGAAAGTTTCATCTTGAGTTAAATGGTGAAAAGATGGAAGGTATTGTTCGTTTCGCTGCGTTTAAGTTTAATGGGTGCCATATAATACATGTGGATGTCAGTTTTTTTGTCTTCGTTCGGAGATAATGCCTATTAAATCTGTAAGAGTTGTCTCAAAGTTACAATTTCGAAATTGTTCATTTAAAACATCACTGTCACATGTCAAATCCCACAAATTCTGCAAAACCAAGAGTGAATTATCAAGACTAACATAAGGAGACTAAGATATAACAAAATTGCATTTTTTGTAGTAGCAATGCTCACCTCATACATGGTGGAAGTTATACGAGAACAATCTTGATCGAGGTAGATCCATGTTGAGACAGAGAACAAGGAGAGAAATAGTTTTGGGACATATCTAAGTTTCGTCTGGTTGTTTTAGTGGAACAAAGATATTGTCAAAAAAAAAAAAGAGTACACATCCTAACAAATTTAAAAACAGGTCGTAGCAGAACATAAACAAAAAAAACAACTCACATCAAAATGTATCATATGACACACGTTGGGTCAAACACAGAAATGCGAACTATTCTTTTCACGTTTCAACCGTTTGACTCAAGATAATTTTTTCTGTCCAAGTTCAAATCAACCCTTGTTATCATAAGCATCAACACACAATTTTTTTGTGATTTATGCTTTATCATACTCCTCCTTTTACGTGTAAACAAAAACAATCATTTGCATAACACAATTATTGCAAAATCTTTTTTCAAATTTTCATTTGCATAACACACTTATTGCGAAAATTTTCAATAACATAATAAAATTTTCCATTTTGGTAACACAATTTTGCACAAAAAAATCATTTGCATAACACACTTTTGCGTATTATGCAAATGAAACTCTTTCTTAACACGCAAAAAAATTGTGTGTTGATGCGTAAAAGAACAATGGTTGATTTGAACTTAGAAAGAAAAATTAATATTTAGTCAAATGGTCGAAACATGAAAAGAATGGTTTGCTTTGCTGCGTTTGTACCGAACGTGTGCCATACAATACATTTGGAAGTGAGTTTTTTGTTTTTGTTCTGCTACTAGTAGTTTCAAAATTTGTTAGGATGTATATATTTTTTTTTTACAATAATTATTTTTCTTCATGAAAACAACATGAAGAAACTTAGATATGTCCAAGAACTGTTTCTCTCATTGTTTTCTGTCTCAACATGGATATTTCTCGATCATGATGGTTCTCGTATAACTTCCACCATGTATGAGATGAGCGTTACTACTACAAAACATGTGTACTTGTTATATCTTGGTCTCCTTAGGTTAGTATTGATGGTTAACTCTTGGTTTTACCGAATTTGTGGGATTTTGACACCTGACACTGATATTCTAAAAGAACAACTTCAAAATTGTAACCTGGAGATAACACTTGCAGATTTAATAAGCATTATCTCAGAATGGAAACAAAAAAACTCACATCCACATGTATTATATGACACACGCTGGACTTAAACGCAGCAAAGCGAACCATTCCTTTCATATTTTCACCATTTGACTCAAGATGAAACTTTCTGCCCAAGTTCTAATCAACCTTTGTTCTCTTAAGAATTAGCTTACATGATTAACATCTTTCATTGACATCTCAGATTCTGGGTTCGTAAGTGTGAGTGGCACACTAGTGTTATTAGGTAAAAAAGGACTTTGAAACTGTAAATTATTTCCTGGTCGTCATCATCATCATTATCAAGGGGTAACCAACACATAATAAAAATCAACATTTGTGGCTTAAACGGGGATGACTAAACCTTAGTATACTGCTATATATCCATCAGGTAAGTTTGGCTACTAAGAGCCAATGACGGTTTCCTAATTAATTGACAAAAATCATAATTGTGAACATTGAGGTGTTGGAGCCGTCTTTCTGTATTCTTGTTAACAGGGGATACTCAGATTTTATGCAGTTGACTACTTTTTAATATTCATTGCTACTTCATTATGATATTAGTTTTAATTTTTAAGCTTATCAATTGTCCTGAGAATGAAGGATACATGCTTTTAATCATCAATGGATTTTCAAGACTGGAAGTTTGAAGTTCTTTATCTTTCTAATCATTATAATCGACTCTGGAAAGGTCAATCACTTGACTACTATCATTGTCGAATATTTTGTTTTTGTTTTTATTCTCTTCTACATACAGCGGATTTTTTACAATCCTAGAAATGCTAAAAAAGTGTACACATGTAGATGCGTAGGAATGGAGTAGACAACTTAGGAAGCAACTAGAAAGGACACCATCAACAATTTATTTGTTTAATGATATACATTGTCATAAATTGAACATTGATGGGGTAGGAACTTTTCTTCAAGCACATTTGTCAATTGTCTTTCCTTGTTAAAATATATAGTGAGCAATAAAAAATTATATATTTCAAACCGATTTTCTAAAATTGTTGCCACAAAGTTAAGCACATGTCTTTCATTAAAACTCATTACAGATGGTAACATCTTATCCTATGTATCACTATGTTTCAGGAACTATCAAATTCTCTTTGCAATAGATAGTTTTTGTTGTCCGACCTGCACGTTACAAATCTTCAAAACCGTCAAAAAAGATGGAACAAAAATATGTGATTAAGATGGATGAGGAAGAAATGGTCATGGTTGTAGAATTGTTAGACACAAATATGAAATCGAGTGGTAAGAATGTGAAATATGTGCGTTCATAGTGGTTGTTTCCTACATCTAAGAATTTTAAATTTGGTAATTTTCGTAAGTGCGAAACTGGTTTTTGATCAGAATTAATACTCATTTAACAAGCATAATTAATAAGGGTTTACCTCGTAAGACCTATTTATTAAATGGGGTTTACTTAAAATAATTGGGGACCAATTTAATATATTTGTCTTTTTTACTATTTTTTACCAATCAGAAACGACGATGTTTTATTTTAGGTTTTCTACTCTTCTTCTTTGACTGAAATCGACGACGACTCCCTTTCAAATCAAAACTCGAATAAAAATTGTGATTATCGACGGGGAATGTTGATTTCCTACCAACTTTCTCCTCTGTATCTTTCATTCGCCCTCTTAGTTCTTCAGTTGCTCCACTTTATCTTTCATTTGTCATCACTGTAATCTCAATTATTTTAACTTTTCTCAAACTCAAGGTAATCTTTTCAACAGGTAATATTTCAGGGTTTTTTTTATGGGATTTTGTTTTATGAGTTTCTGTTTATGAGTTTTTCTTTCTGGGTTCTTTCATGAATGATCAGGTGCGGACGCACGTGCAAGAAGGTGTGGCACGTGCCCCATACAGATTAATTTTTTTTTTGTAGTTAGCTGTATAAAGATTAGATTAGTTAGCTCATTTGTTTAGGGGTGCCCTCGTTTGAAGACCAAGGTAACCAGTTCGAAACTTGTTTTGTTGTTGTTCTTTTTTTTTTTCTTAAAACTCTTTCCATTAATTTAAGTAATAAATTATATAATCTGTATTTAAATTAGTAAGAGATATATTTAACAAACTTAGTAAACTATATGATTTGGTTTTATTATAATAATATTTTAGAATCTAATTAGTTTAAATAAAAAATATGTTATTATAATATATGTAACTTGTTTGTTTCCTTCTTTTTCTGTTGTTCTTCTTTCTTTTTTTTTCTTAAAGCTCATTCCCTTAATTTAAGTAATAAATTATATAATCTGTGTTTAAATTAGTAAGAGATATATTTAACAAACCTAGTAAACTATATGATTTGGTTTTATTATAAAAATATTTTAGAACCTAATTAGTTTAAATAAAAACTATGTTATTATAATATATGTAACTTATTTTAAAGGTCATATATATGTAATTTTTTTTTTAAATGAATTGAAATATTTTTGTTTAATAATTTTAGTTTTCCAAACCTTTGAATTTTTTTTCTAAAATTATATATAAAAATTATTTTGTTATATTAAAAAAATTATTTGTGCCTCATACAAATTATCTTTCTAGATCCGCCCATGTGAATGATGCAGCTATTCAAATTGGGTGTTTTCATTGTATTGATTTGAGGAGTTTTAGGTGTTTAATAATTCGCTAAATTTCATTTAAGTATTAGTTTTATGATCATTAGTCTACGACTCAAATTAGAATTTACAACAGTACTTTGATAAATGCTTCTTCTCAGAACTTTTGAACTAATTGTAAAGAAAATAGATGTAATGTTGGTTGTATTGACTGAAAAGGGTAAGTGTGCGTTTAATAGTTTTTGTTTTGTTTAATGGTTTGATATAGGAGATTGACTAACTGTTTGTTGCTAGATTGTTGTGTTATTAATGCAATGTTTGTTGTTTGTTCCATGTTTATGTAATTTTATCAAATACAGTAGTATCAATCATTTTTGTCTGCAATTTCTGTGATTTTCAATCAGCATTTAATTGTGCTTTAGCTATGTTTCGATATTTTTTCTTATTCGTGTTAATTTGCAGAATGGACTTTCAATTCCTAGAAACACTTGCGATTCTAAATTCTCTGAATATGAAAGTAAATATGAATAAAGAAGATGCTCAGGCTGTGATATATTTATCAGTTTGTGTAGAGCGAGTGAGGATTTAGACTGAAGCCGATTTCTAAATCGATGTTCCTACGAGTTCGACCTCTATATATAAAATGCTTGCTAGAGCATTGAGGTTCAAGGAATCATTTAAAAACTTGAAGGCTTTTATAACGCCCTAACCGCCCTACCAGTGAGCCCTCATATCCTCTCACTAGGCTCATCAGCCGTTTAACCACTGTCTGGCGGTCAGTGCGTTAACTGAAACACTCAAAAGTTATGATATAATGTCCTTACGTTAAACACAAAACACAAAAAATTGTGTGTAGATGCTCAAGAGAACAATGGTTGATTTGAACTTAGACAGAAAAATTAATCTTTAGTCAAATGGTCGAAACATGAAAAGAATGGTTTGCTTTGTTGCGTTTGAACCGAACGTGTGCCATACCATACATTTGGAAGTGAGTTTTTTTTGTTTTTGTTCTGCTACTAGTGGTTTCAAAATTTGTTCGGATGTATATTTTTTTTTTGTTTACAATATCTTTTTTCTTTCATGAAAATAACATGAAGAAACTTAGATATGTCGAAGAACTGTTTCTCTCATTGTTTTCTGTCTCAACATGGATCTTCCTCGATCAGGATGGTTCTCTTATAATTTTCACCATGTATGAGATGAGCATTACTACTACAAAACATGTATACTTGTTAGATTTTGGTCTCCTTAGGTTAGTATTGATGGTTAACTCTTGGTTTTACAGAATTTGTGGGATTTTAACACCTGACACTGATGTTCTAAAAGAACAACTTCAAAATTGTAACATGGAGACAACACATGCAGATTTAATAAGCATTATCCCAAAATGGAAAATAAAAAACTCACATCCACATGTACTATATGACACACATTGGACTTAAACGCAGTAAAACGAACCATTCCTTTCATCTTTTCACCATTTGACTCAAGCTAAAAGTTTCTGCCCAAGTTCCAATCAACCCTTGTTCTCTTAAGAATTAACTTACAGGTTTAACTTCTTTCATTGACATCACAGATTCTGGGTTCGTAAGTTTGAGTGGCACACTAGTGTTGGTAGGTAAAAGGGCTTTGAAACTGTAAATTATTTCCTTGTCGTCATCATCATCATTATCAAGAGATAACCGACACATAATAAAAATCAACATTTGTGGCTTAAATGGGGATGACTAAGCCTTAGTATACTGCTATACATCCATCAGATCAGTTTGGCTACTAAGAGCCAATGACGGCTTCCTAATTAATTGACAAAACTCATAATTGTGGGCATTGAGGTGTTGGAGCCGTCATTATGTATTCTTGTTAACAGGGGATACTCAGATTTTATGCAGTTCATTTTGTTTTTTTTTTACTAGTTTTTAATATTCATTGCTACTTCAGTATGATATTAGTTTTAATTTTTAAGCTTATCAATTGTCCTGAGAACGAAGGATGAATGCTTTTAATCATCAATAGATTTTCAAGACTGGAAGTATGAAGTTCTTTATCTTTCTGATCATTATAATCGACTCTGGAAAGGTCAATCACTTGACTACTATCAGCGTCGAATATTTTGTTTTTTGTTATTCTCTTCTACATACAACGGATTTTTTACAATCCTAGAAAATGGTAAAAAAGTGTACACGTGTAGATGCGGAGGAATGGAGGAGACAACTTAGGAAGCAACTAGAAAAGGCACCATCAACAATTTATTTGTTGAATGATATGCATTGTCGTAAAATGAACATTGATGGGCTAGGCACTTTTCTTCAAGCATATTTGTCAATTGCCTTTCCGTGTTAAAATATATATTGAGCAATAAAAAATTATATATTTCAAACCGATTTTCTAAAACTGTTGCCACATAGTTAAGCACATGTTTTTAATTTAAGCTCATTACAGATGGTAACATCTTATCCTATGTACCAGTATGTTTCAGGAACTATCAAGTTCTCTTTGCAATAGATAGTTGTAGTTGTCCGACCTGCACGTTTCAAGTCTTCAAAGCCGTCGAAAAAGTTGGAACAAAAACATGTGATTAAGATGGATGAGGAAGAAATGGTCATGGTTGTAGAATTGTTAGACACAAATATGAAATCGAGTGGTAAGAATGTGAAATATGTGCGTTCCTAGTGGTTGTTTCCTACATCTAGGAATGTTAAATTTGGTAATTTTCGTAAGTGCGAAACTGGTTTTTGATCAGAATTAATACTGATTTACACTCATTTAACAAACATAATTAAAAAGGGTTACCTCGTAAGACCTATTTATTAAATGGGGTTTACTTAAAATAATCGGGGACCAATTTAACATATTTATTTTTTTTACTATTTTTTCCAATCAAAAACGACGATGTTTTATTTTAGGTTTTCTACTCTTCTTCTTTGACTGAAATCGACGACCGCTTCCTTTCAAATCAAAACTCGAATAAAAATGGTGATTATCGACGGGGAAGGTTGATCTCCGACGGACTTTCTCCTTCGTATCTTTCATTCACCCTCTTAGTTCTTCAGTTGCTCCACTTTATCTTTCATTTGTCATCACTGTAATCTCAATTATTTCAACTTTTCTCAAACTCAAGGTAATCTTTTCAACATGTAATCTTTTCAGGGTTTTTTTATGGAATTTTGTTTTATGAGTTTTTGTTTATGGATCCTTTCATGAATGATGTAGCTATTCAAATTGGTTGTTTTCATTGTATTGATTTGAAGAGTTTTAGGTGTTTAATAGTTCGTTAAATTTCGCTTAAGTATTAGTTTTATGATCATTAGTTTACAACTCAAATTAGAATTTACAACAGTATTTTGACGAATACTTCTTCTGGGAATTTTTAAACTAACTGTAAAAAAAATAGATGTAATGTTGGTTGTATTGACTGAAAAGGGTAAGTGTGCGTTTTATAGTTTTGTGTTGTTTAATGGTTTGATGTAGGAGATTGACTAACTGTTTGTTGTTAGATGGTTGTGTTCTTAACGCAATGTTTTTTGTTTGTTCCATGTTTATGTAATTTTATCAAATACAGTAGTATCAAACATTTTTGTCTGCAATTTCTGTGATTTTCTATCAGCATTTAATTGTGCTATGTGTCGATATTTTTTCTTGTTCGTGTAAATTTGCAGAATGGACTTTCAATCCCTAGAAATACTTGTGATTCTAAATTCTCCATATACGAAAGTAAATAAGAATAAAGAAGATGCTCAGGCTGTGATATATTTACAGTTTGTATAGAGCGAGTGGGATTAAGACTGGAGCTGATTTCTAAATCGATGTTCCTACGAGTTCGACCTCTATTTATGAAATGCTTGCTAGAGCATTGAGGTTTAAGGAAGCATGTAAAAGCTTGAAGGCTTTTATAACGCCCCAAACCGCCCTACCAGTGAGCCATCATATCCTCTCACTAGGTTCATCAGCCGTTTAACCACTATCTGGCGGTCAGTGTGTTAACTGAAACACTCAAAAGTTATGATATACTGTCCTTGCAATCACCACATGACCATTTCCCGTGTTTTGGCCTCATACCAGCTCAAGCACGATTATCTGGAGTTCTCTCTAGATGTGCAACCGAAAAGGTTAGTGCAATTTGGTGGCATAGGTGGCCTATTTAATTCTTGTAACCTCTACCACATATTTTTCCATATATATCTGAAATTGGGATGTTACAATTCACCCTCACTCACGAGGGTGCAACGTCCTTATTGCGAACCTGTACGAGTCCATATATGCCTCCCAAGTCAACAGTGGTATGGCTAACCGACTCTGATACCACTTTTTACACCCCAACTGCCCGTACCAGTGAGGACCCATGTCCTCTCACTAGGCCCATGGGCCGGACCACCTCTGTCTGATGGTCGGTGCATTAACTGAGAGACTCAAAAGTCATGGTATATTATCCCTGCAATCTCCACATGACCGTTCCCCATGTTTTGGTCTCACTCACACTGTACCGGAAATGACTTATTGGTAGGTCACCTATCCTTTGACTACTCCAGCTCAAGCACGCTTAACTCTGGAGTTCTCTCTGGAAGTTCAACCAAAAATGTAAGTGGACTTTGTTTATATAGGTAGCCAAATCACCAAAAATCTCTCCAACATATGTTTCCATTTATACCAGAAATCAGGATGTTACAACCTTTAACAGAAATTTTAAAACACTTCCTTCAGAAGATAGTGGAACTGTATGGTAAGAATATGTGGATTTCTGAAACCTTTCAGTTATATTACAACTCATTTTTCAGGCTCTAAGTATCCTTCATATAGTTTGTACTTTACACAAATATGAAGAATTAAGCTATTACGAAAGAAATATGTGGTTTATTATGATGATGATGTCAGGAAAATGACCAAGGATATGGATGATTTTCTAAGTACTGGGTGAATTATATTATCATTTTGGCTATGGGAACAATCTTAGATCCAAGGATGAAGTTGGATATGCTTGAAAAAGCTTATGAGAGAGTGAATCCTTTTACATCTAAGTCAAAATACTGAAGAACTTTGGACAAGTTTAACTGAGCTCTATAAAGAATAATATAATAGAACTTGGGGTTCTTCACATGTTTCATCTACATTGCATGATCTAGTTATTGAATCTCCACGACATTGTAAGTTTTAAGCATTTTCATTTGTTATGAAGTTATTACTTGCGTAGAAAGTTGTAAAGTGATTGACTTTTCTTCTAATGCTAGCTAACAATGACTATGTATTGCTTCATTTTGCTATTACATGATCTCGATGATCTGGAAGGAAGTCTCAGGGTTAGTGTGAGTAACACCAAAACACACTTGGATATGTAATTAGATGAACCGATGTTAAATTGAAGGTTTTTCCGTGATTTGGATATTTTGAACTAGTTGAAGGAGATTCCATTAAAATTTGGTGATTTAGCTTCAATGGAACGTGATATACTTAGCATCCCAATCACTACAGTAGCATCAAAGTCGTAAGTATTTTTTAACTAGTTTATACATTGAAAAATAGGTACCATTGAAGATGTCCATGATATGTGCAAAGAAGATTCTATGAAAATTGCAAGTTCAAGAGTAAAATGCTAAAGATCAGAAGATTCAGCAATGTCTTTGAAGAAACAAAAATTATGCTCTTCTTCTGTTGAACACTGTTTATTTTTCATTATATTTTGCTGATTGTGTTTGACTTTGCTACTTGTGCGATTTTTTTTTATTATTTTAAATTATTCTGATTTGTTTTAAATTATTATGGTTTGTGGCCATTTATTTTGAATTATTGTGATTTATTTAAGTTTATTTTGAACTATTATAGTTTTTAAAACTATTTGATTAAGTTGTAAATAAAATTTATAAATAAAAAGAATGTACATGTCAATTTTTTTTTAAAAAGAAAAAAATCTGAGATATCAATGAAAGTTTTTGTTAAACCTGTAAGTTAATGCTTAAGAGAACAAGGGGTGATTGGAACTTGGACAGAAAGTTTCATCTTGAGTTAAATGGTGAAAAGATGGAAGGTATGGTTCGTTTCGCTGCGTTTAAGTTTAATGTGTGCCATATAATACATGTGGATGTCAGTTTTTTTTTTGTCTTCGTTCGGAGATAATGCCTATTAAATCTATAAGAGTTGTCTCAAAGTTACAATTTTTAGGTTGTTCGTTTAAAACATCAGTGTCAGGTGTCAAATCTCACAAATTCTTCAAAACCAAGAGTGAATCATCAAGACTAACATATAAAAAATTTACATGTTTTGTAGTAGCAATGCTCACCTCATACATGGTGGAAGTTATACGAGAACCATCATGATCGAGGTAGATCTATGTTGAGAGAGAGAACAAGGAGAGAAATAGCTCTGAGACATATCTAAGTTTTGTCTGGTTGTTTTAATGGAACAAAGATATTGTCAAAAAAAAAAAGTACACATCCTAACAAATTTAAAAACAGGTCGTAGCAGAACATAAACGAAAAAAAAACTCACATCAAAATGTATCATATGGCACACGTTGGGTCAAACACAGCAAGATGAACTATTCTTTTCACGTTTCAACCCTTTTGATTCAAGATAATTTTTTCTGTCCATATTCAAATCAACCCTTGTTATCGTAAGCATCAACACACAATTTTTTCGTGATTTATGTTTTATCATACTCCTCCTTTTACGTGTTAACAAAAAAAAATCATTTGCATACCACACTTATCGCAAAATATTTTTTCAAATTTTCATTTGCATAACACACTTATTGCGAAAAATTTCAATGACATAACAAAAGTTTCCATTTTGGTAACACAATTTTGCAAAAAAAAAAAAGAAATTCATTTGCATAACACACTTTTGCGTATTATGGAAATGAAACTCTTTGTTAACACGCAAAAGGAGTACGTTAAGCACAAACACACAAAAAATTGTGTGTTGATGCTCAAAAGAACAATGGTTGATTTGAACTTAGACAGAAAACTTAATCTTTAGTCAAATGGTCGAAACATGAAAAGAATGATTTGCTTTGCTGCGTTTGAACCGAACGTGTGCCATACCATACATTTGGAAGTGAGTTTTTTTTGTTTTTGTTCTGCTACTAGTGGTTTCAAAATTTGTTCGAATGTATACTTTTTTGTTGTTTACATTATCTATTTTTTTTCATGAAAACAACATGAAAAAACTTAAATATGTCCAAGAACTGTTTCTCTCATTGTTTTCTGTCTCAACATGGATCTTCCTCGATCAGGATGGTTCTCTTATAACTTCCACCATGTATGAGATGAGCATTACTACTACAAAACATATATACTTGTTAGATCTTGGTCTCCTTAGGTTAGTTTTGATGGTTAACTATTGGTTTACAGAATTTGTGGGATTTTGACACCTAAAACTGATGTTCTAAAAGAACAACTTCAAAATTGTAACCTGGAGAAAACACATGCAGATTTAATAAGTATTATCCCAGAATGGAAACAAAAAAAAACTCACATCCACATGTATTATATGACACACGCTGGACTTAAACGCAGCAAAGCGAACCATTCCTTTCACATTTTCACCATTTGACTCAAGATGAAACTTTCTGCCCAAGTTCCAATCAACCATTGTTCTCTTAAGAATTAACTTACAGGTTTAACTTCTTTCATTGACATCTCAGATTCCGGGTTCGTAAGTGTGAGTGGAAAACTAGTGTTGGTAGGTAAAAGGACTTTGAAAATGTAAATTATTTCCTTGTCGTCATCATCATCATTATCAAGGGGTAACCGACACATAATAAAAAATCAACATTTGTGGCTTAAATGGTGATGACTAAACTTTAGTATACTGCTATATATCCATCAGGCCAATTTGGCTACTAAGAGCCAATGACGGTTTCCTAATTAATTGACAAAAATCATAATTGTGAACATTGAGGTGTTCGAGCCGTCTTTCTATTATTCTTGTTAACAGGGGATACTCAGATTTTATGCAGTTGATTAATTTTTTATTTTGACTAGTTTTTAATATTCATTGCTACATCTGTATGATATTATGTTATTTTTAAGCTTATCAATCGTCCTGAGAACGAAGGATGCATTCTTTTGAATCATCAATGGATTTTCAAGACTGGAAGTTTGATGTTCTTTATCGTTCTGATCATTATAATCGACTCTGGAAAGGTCAATCACTTGACTATGCTCATCATCGAATGTTTTGTTTTTTTGTTATTCTCTTCTACATACAGCGGATGTATTACAATCCTAGAAATGCTTAAAAAGTGTACACATGTAGATGCGGAGGAATGGAGTAGACAACTTAGGAAGCAACTAGAAAAGGCACCATCAACAATTTATTTATTGAATGATATACATTGTCGTAAATTGAACATTGATAGGGTATAAACTTTTATTCAAGCACATTTGCTAATTGCCCTTCCGTGTTAAGATATATAGTGAGCAATAAAAAATTATATATTTCAAACCGATTTTCTAAAATGGTTGCCACAAAGTTAAGCACATGTAAAACTCTCAGTAAAGCTCATTACAGATGGTAACATCTTATCCTATGTTTCAGTATGTTTCAGGAACTATCAATTTCTCTTTGCAATAGATAGTTGTAGTTGTCCGACCTGCATGTTTCAAATCTTCAACACCGTCGAAAAAGTTGGAACAAAAACATGTTATTAAGATGGATGAGGAAACAATGGTCATGGTTGTAGAATTTCTAGACACAAATATGAAATAGAGTGGTAAGAATGTGAAATATGTGCTTTCATAGTGGTTGTTTCCTACATATAGGAATGTTAAATTTGGTAATCTTCGTGGGTGCGAAACTGATTTTTGATCAGAATTAATATTCATTTAGACTCATTTAATAAACATAGTTTAAAAGGGTTTACCTCGTAAGACCTATTTATTAAATGAGGTTTACTTAAAAGAATCGGGGACCAATTTAAGATATTTATCTTTTTTTTACTATGTTTTCCAATCAGAAACGACATTGTTTTATTTTAGGTTTTCTACTCTTCTTCTTTGACTGAAATCGACGACGATTCCCTTTCAAATCAAAACTCAACTAAAAATGGTGATTATCGACGGGGAAGGTTGATTTCCGACCAACTTTCTCCTCCGTATCTTTCATTTGCCCTCGTAGTTCTTCAGTTGCTCCACTTTATCTTTCATTTGGTATCACTGTGATCTCAATTATTTCAACTTTTTTCAAACTCAAGGTAGTCTCTTCAACAGATATATGGATTCTTTCAGGGGTTTTTATGGGATTTTATTTTATGAGTTTTTGTTTATGGGTTTTTCTTTATGGGTTGTGTCATGAATAATGTAGCTATTCGTTGTGTTGATTTGAGGAGTTTTAGGTGTTTAATAGTTCGCTAAATTTCATTTAAGTATTAGTTTTATGACCATTAGTCTACGACTCAAATTAGAAGTTACAACAATATTTTGACAAATGCTTGTTATGAGTATTTTCAAACTAACTTTAAAGAAAATATATGTAATGTTGGTTGTATTGACTGAAAAGGGTAAGTGTGCGTTTAATAGTTTTTGTTTTGTCTAATGGTTTGATGTATGAGATTTTCTAATTGTTTGTTGTTAGATGTTTGTGTTCTTAATGCAAGTTGGTTGTTTGTTCCATATTTTATGTAATTTTATCAAATAGAGTAGTATCAAGCATTTTTCTGCAATTTTTGTGATTTTCTATCAACATGTAATTGTACTTTAGCTATGTTTCGATATTTTTTCTTATTCGTGTTAATTTGCAGAATTGACTTTCAATCCCTAGAAACACTTGCGATTCTAGATTCTCCAAATATGATGGTAAATATGAATAAAGAAGATGCTCAGGCCATGATATATTTACAGTTTGTGTAGAGCGAGTGGGGATTAAGACTGGAGCCGATTTATCAATCGATGTTCCTACGAGTTCGATCTCTATATATGATATGGTTGCTAGAGCATTGAGGTTCAAGGAAGCATTTAAAAGCTTGAAGGCTTTTATAACACCCCAACCGCCCTACCAGTGAGCCCTCATATCCTCTCACTAGGCTCATGAGCCGTTTAACCACTATCCGGGGTCAGTGCGTTAATTGAAAGACTCAAAAGTTATGATGTATTGTCCTTGCAATCACCACATGACCGTTTCCCGTGTTTTTGACGCATTCCAGCTCAAGCACGCTTAACTCTGGAGTTCTCTATAGACGTGCAACCGAAAAGGGTAGTGAAATTCGGTGGCATAGGTAGCCAATTCAATTCTTGTAACTTCTACCATATATTTTTCCATATATACCTGAAATTGGGATGTTTTAATTCACCCTCACTCACGAGGACGCAACATCCTTATTGCGAACCTGTATGAGTCCCTATATGCCTCCCAAGTCAAGACTGGGATGGCTAACTGAATCTGATACCACTTATTACACACCAATTGCCCCTACCAGTGAGGCCCCATGTCCTCTCACTAGGCCCATGGGCCGGGTTAATCCTGTCCGACGGTCGGTGCATTAACTGAGAGACTCAAAAGTCATGATATATTATCCCTGCAATCTCCACATGACCGTTCCCCATGTTTTGCTCTCACTCACACTGTACCGGAATGACTTATCGGTAGGTCACCTATCCTTTAACTACTCCAGCTCAAGCACGCTTAACCGAAAATGTAAGTGGACTTTGTTGATATAGGTAGCCAAATCACCAAAAATTTCTCCAACATATGTTTCCATATATACCAGAAATAAGGATGTTACAACCTTTAACAGAAATTGCAAAAACACTTCCTTCAGAAGATAGTTGAACTGTAGGGTAAAATTATGTGGATTTCTGAAACCTTTCAGTGTTATTACAACTCATTTTTGAGGCTCTAAGTATCCTTCATATAGTTTGTACTTTACAAAAATATGAAGAATTAAGCTATTGCTGAAGAAATCTGTGGTTTGTGATGAAGATGATGTGAGAAAAATGACAATGGATATGGATGATTTGCTAAGTACTGGGAGAATTAATTATCATTTTGACTATGGGAGCAATCTTAGATACAAGGATGAAGTTGGATATGCTTGAAAAAGCTTATAAGATAGTGGATGCTTTTACTTCTAAGTCAAAAACTGAAGAATTTTGGACAAGTTTAACTGAGCTCTATAAAGAATAATAGAATAGAATTTGGGGTTCTTCACATGTTTCATCTACATTGCATGATCTAGTTATTGAATCTCCACGACATTGTAAGTTTTAAGCATTTTCATTTGATATGAAGTTATTACTTGCGTAGGAAGTTGTAAAGTGATTCACTTTTTTCTTTTGGTTAAAATCATTCACTTTTCTTCTAATGCTAGCTAACATTGATTATGTATTTCTTCATTTTGCTATTACGTGATCTCGATGAGCTGGAAGGAAGTCTCAGGGTTAGTGTGAGTAACAGCAAAATACACTTGGATATGTATTTAGATGAACCGAGGTTAAATTGAAGATTTTTCCGTGATTTGGATATTTTGAACTAGTTGAAGGAGATTCAATTAAAATTTGGTGATTTAGCTTCAATGGAATGTGATATACTTAGCATCGCAATCACTACAGTAGCATCAAAGTCGTAAGTATTTTTTAACTAGTTCACACATTGAAAAATAGGTACCATTGAAGATGTCCATGATATGTACAAAGAGGATGCTATGAAAACTGCTAGTTCAAGAGTAGAATGCTAAAGATCAGAAGATTCAGCTATGTCATTGAAGAAAATAAAAATATTCTCTTGTTTTGTTGAACACTGTTTATTTTTAATTATATTTTGCTGATTGTGTTAGACTTTGTTAATTGTGCGACTTTTTCTTTATTATTTTGAATTATTGTGATTTATTTTAAATAGTTATGGTTTGTGGCCATTTATTTTGAATTATTGTGATTTATTTAGGTTTATTTTGAACTATTGTAGTTTCTTTAATTTTTTTGATTAAGTTGTAAATAAAATTTATAAATAAAAATAATGTACATGTCAAAATTTTTTTAAAAAATATCTAAATTTTTTATTTTTATTTTATAAAAAATATTATTTTTTAATGACAGATGATTAAAATATATAATTAAAATTATTTTTACATCATAATTAAAAAAAAAATACACCTTAAATGAGTCTCAATGGTGTTTAAATGGTGATAACATTTTCGCAGATTTTAAATGGGTGGACCTTGATAATAGTAAACTTTAATGAGTCTAATTGGGGTGGGTCTTAAATGAGGCGAGTCTTAAATGGAGATGACATTAAATGGATTATGTGTAAATGGGCTGCATCCTGTCAAGAGATTAGTGGTCTCCACATCTTTCTACGTGGGTCCAAGTTTCCAAAAAATTTCAAAAAGTTGGCAGTTACAACTTTTCTTTTCGGTCGTAAGTAACTTTCTACACTCTTTTTGTTCAATTTTTCTCGCTTCTCTCATGTGTTCGGTTTTCAGATTCCACTAATGTCTGCTCCAACAATTGAGATAGATGAAATTGCATGTTCAACACCTTATTCTCATACAGCTACAATACCTTATTCAAGGACGAGTCCAACACCTTAATATCCGCAATTTGGAATTCGTTATAGTAGGAAATCGACATTGGATCTCAGTATACAAACCGTCTGGATAGATATAAAGCAGAATACTAAGGTATTGTCATCACCATTTAAACCTTAAATGTTTATTTTCTATGTGTTGTTTACCCTAAAAGATGATGATAATGATGACGAGGATATGGTTTACTTACAAAACCAAACACAGCAGAACACCAAAGATGTCACAATTATGAACCTGGAACCAAAGATGTCAACAAAATATTTTGTTAAACCTGGTGAAAGAGTACGATAAAGCACGAAAAAATTGTGTGTCGATACTTACTGCGTTTAAACCCACTATGTGCCATGTAATAGATTTGGATATATATTTTTTAATTTTGTTCAGAAGTAATGCCTATTATATCTCCAAAACCTGCCTCAAAGCTATAATTTTGAGGTTGTTCTTATTTTTAAACATCTGTGACAGGTGTCAAATCCCACAAGTTCTGCAAAACCAAGAGTGAACCATCAAGAATAACTTAATGAGACCAATATATATATCAATTGTACATGTTTCGTAGTTGTAAAGCTCACTTCATATATGGTGGAAGTACTACCAGAACCATATAAAACAATGTAGATGCATGTTGAAATAGAAAACTGGGAGACAAATAGTTCATGGACATATCTAAGTTTTGTCAAGTTGTTTACATGAAACAAAGATATTGTGAACAAAAAAAAATTATACATTCAAACAAATTATGAAATCAGTAGTAGCAGAACAAAAAGAAAAAATCATATTTAAACGTATTATATGGCACACACTTGGTTTAAACGCTACAAACAATACCTTTCTTTTCATCTTGCAGCCATCTAACTCAAGATGAAACTTCCCACCCAAGCTCCAATAACCACTTGTTCTCTTAAATGCCAACACACAATTTTTTCGTGCTTGATGCTTTATCGTACTCCTCCTT
Organism: Isatis lusitanica; assembly: GCA_900406415.1. Lineage (NCBI taxonomy): Eukaryota > Viridiplantae > Streptophyta > Magnoliopsida > Brassicales > Brassicaceae > Isatis > Isatis lusitanica. The sequence goes on from OVBB01000228.1 coordinate 32,241, forward strand.
CCCTAAGTTAACACAAATTTTCAATTGAATAAGTATGAGAGACTAGTGATGGTAAGTAAAACGGCCTTGAAGCTATATACCATATCCTCATCGTCATCATCATCTAGAATCAATGCGATGACATGGTTGTGGAGATGCATAACAATTATGATGAAGAAGCTATGTTGAGTGAAGAGGACGCCAATCTCATTATTGGATCCTTATATAAAAAGATTATTGGCATTTTGCGTGATGGTCCGAATTACCTTTTCGTGTAAAATAAAGAATCTTTAATTGGAAGCTATTGCCAGAAAGTGCACATTTTCTAAGCATTATTGTATGTCAAGAATTGGTTTACAAACATTAAATTTGTAGTACAAACACAATTGAGAATTTCAGAAATTTTTTTTATATTCTTTTAAGTTTATTATATCCTTGTTTGAATTGAGTATTGATACATATGCTTTTGTGCTATAGCTATGACGGTGCATAAGGTTATTACAAGCAAAATAAATTCATGAAATCATGGTCAATATATAAAAAGACCTTGAAGCTGTAAACCATATTCTCATCGTCATCATAATCTAGAATCAATGAGAATATAAGATTCAACATGAAACTGAATAGTCATCAATTATAGTACATGCACAAGTAAAAGTACATGTGAGTCTAACCATGGATATGATTGACTTCCAAGAACAACAAACTTACTAGTATTATTATCTATTCTGAAGAAGCAAACATTAACTATGGGTCCCTTCTTGAACTGAACACTTTAGAAGTTGTGCTGGGAAAAGAAAGCATCAGAATGTTTTTGGAGAGATTAGAAGAGGAAGGATGCAAAAAGTTTCCAATATATAAACTTCCAGATTTTCAGTCTTATTTCATTTAGAAGGCTTGATCGTCTGCATCCCGAAGCTTTGTTGAGTTAGTTCTTTTTTTGTCACCATTTTAACGCTAGCTATTATGTCGAGGACATGGACATTCTTTAAATGTGCTTGCAAACAAGATTTTAACTGATTGCCTTGTTTCTGTTACTAATCAATATTTGTAGGGTTCATTACTGTTCATGCAAATGGGAGCTATAGTGTTACTGGTTGCAGAAAAGTTGTCGAAAAGTAAAATGTTTATCGGTAGAAAGTGTTCTTACATAATTAGGTGTATATGTATGTATGTTTCTTTGTTGTTTTATATATGTACACCCTCGGTAGTTGCAGATTTGGATGTTGGGTTTAGCGCAACACCTTCCAAAGTAAGCTAAACACTATCCTATATTATTCAAAGTACTTAGTACATTATCATTGAATCTCTAGACTCACTCTTTACAAACTGACCTTGCTAGTCAAAGTTCTTAGTGGCTTTAAGAAATTTTTGTAAGGATTTAAAGGAGAATGAGAGTGATAACGGTATTTTTAAAATTCTTTTGAGATAATGTTTTTTCTGTTCTTTTCTTACTTAGATGATAATGAATTCTTATTTTAAGGATCTCCAAACTTTGATTCATAGAGAAGAAAGACCACTTGAATACAAACAATTAATGCAAAATATGAGGATCGGGTTATGGAGATGCATAACTATAACGCCCCAACCGCCCCTAACGGTGAGTCACCCATCCCTCAGTCGGGCTCGTGGGCCCCACCCCTGTCCGA
>OVBB01000229.1:525-33855 GCA_900406415.1 Isatis lusitanica
CAAGAATGTATATCAGTCCCTGGAGTAAGGAAAAATCTTCTCTCTGTGGTATATGCGGTAGACTCAGGTAACTACGTTTTATTTGGCCCAAGAAACGTTAAATTCTTAAAGATTATTAGAGAATTAAAGGCAGATGTGGTTTTTTTTTTTTTTTTCTTTTGACATCGAAGGGCAATACTGTTACTCAAGCTTGAGTTGACATGGAAACCCACATCGGAACAGCATCACCCACAAAAGACAGAGAGCCAGAAAACACACGAGCAAGTTTTGCGATAGAGTCAACAAAGGAGATAAAATTTCTCGGGATGTGAACAAGCGAGAACGCTGGGAGGTGCAGGCGTAAAGCGGAGAGTTCTTCAAGTTCTGTTGCGAACGCTGGCCATTCCTCCGGTTCCTTGATCATGGTTATAAGGTCTTGACAATCGGTCCCAAAAGATTGAATCATTGAATACGCCGGGAGACATTTCAAAGCCCATAGAAGCGCTTCCAATTCCGCGTGGAGGGGAGATAGGCGTCGTGGTTGGTTTCGGATACCCAAGAGTTCTCTGTCACCAGACAAATTGAATATGCACCATCCCATGCCGCTCTTAAGGTGATCCTCATGCCACGAACCATCGACGATACATATATCATTAAGAGCTGGGGTCGACAGAGCTGGTCCTGTAGTAGGCCTCGTCGCTGAACTGGTGGCAGTGTTCGCTTGTTGCCAGGCTAGACATTCACTCAACGCATGACGTACTGTCTCTTCCGCTGTTCGGCTAATTCCACGGAAAAGCTTCTCATTTCTCGATTTCCAAATGAACCAGATGAGCCACGGAAAGGCTACTTTCACATTTGTTGTTGAAACAGAATTCGATTGTCTCCAGAACAAATGATCAAGATTAGTAAAGAGTGCAGTAGAAGGAAACAGTGATGACTGAGTATCTGCACAGGCTAAAGACCAGGCCTGGGATGCCGAAGGGCATTCAAAGATAGCGTGATTCGCGGTTTCGTTTAGTTCGCCGCATCGCGGGCAGTGATTGTCGCATCTCATACCTCTTCTAGTTAGATTACGAGTCACAGCGATATGTCCGGATAGTAGCTGCCATATCAGATGACGCATTTTATGGGGAGCGTNTTGATCGACCACACATGCGCTTCAAGAGCACGGATGCTAGGTTCCGCAACATCGTTCTCTTGCGTGTCATTTAGAATGTTTCGTGCCACCCAATAGCCTGATTTGACTGTATAGTTGCCATGTTTAGTGAAGTTCCAGCTGAAGCTATCTGGATAAAATGTTGTGCTTGTTGCCAAACTCTGGATCAAAGGAATATCCTCCGGTTCGATATAATATTCTAGCCGGTTAGGATCCCAACTGTGGGTCCACGTGAAATAAGATCACTCGCAATCATCAATGGATGAACAACAGGGGCTCTGGGGCGTGCAGGACGTGCTGGTGTCGTGGGGATCCAAGGATCCTCCCATACTCTAGTGTTTAGTCCAAAGTGGACTTTTTGAGTGATCCCTAGGAGGATCAGAGGTTTAGCCGCCATGATGCTTCTCCATTCATAAGATGGGTTATCAGAAGTACCAGAGCACGGGTTAAAGACATATATGTCTTATCTGCCTCCAACAATTATGTGGAGAAGATGACCACCAATGACAATCCATTTATATGGCATGCTAGACTTGGTTATAGAAATATGATTAAGCTTAAAGTCATGCTAAATAAAGATCTGGTTAATGCGCTCTCAAAGTTGAAGATTCAGAATGAAGGAATATTTTCTGAAGGTTGTTAATATGGAAAATCACATAGGTTTCTGTCTGATAACTCTACTTCACGTTGCAGTGCTCTGGTGGAGAGGATCCATGGTGATTTAATGGGTCCAATGACAACATCCTCATATTTCGGGTTCTGCTACATGTTGTTGTTCGTTGCTGACTTCTCATGGTGCACTTGGGTATACTTCGTGAAGAGAAAGTCAGAGGTATTTTCAAGGTTTCAAGATATCAAGGTCACCGTGGAAGGAGAGTTAGGTCGGAAGATCAAGATTCTAAGGACGGATAATGGAGGAGAGTTTATGTCAAAGGAGTTTCTCTCTTTCTGCAGGAAGCATGGTATCAAGATAGAATTTACATGTCCATATACACCTCAACAGAATGGAGTAGCAGAAAGGAAGATCAGACATCTAGGCAAGACTTGTAAAAGCTAGCTACATGCGAAGAATTTACCTAAGGCCTTATGGGCGGAAGGTATGAGATGCGCAGCCTATGACATCAACCAGACGCCGCTTAGTCCAAACAATATGAAGTCTTTGTATGGTTCATGGGAAGAAGCCAATGGTGAAACATCTCAGGGTATTTGGATTAGTCCGCTATATTCATGTGTTTGATTCTCACAGAACCAAGCTGGAAGAAAAGGCAAAGAAGTGCATCTTTGTCGGCTATGATGAACAAAGGAAGGGTTGGAGGTGTATGGATCCAGAGACACACAGGTACACTGTATCTCGTGATGTAGTCTTTATTAAAGTTTCTTCATATTATGGGCCACCTCAAGTCTTGGTGGATACTGCTCCCTCCAACGTAAATGAACAAGTTATTAAAGTACCAAGTGAGAGTAGAAATCTNATTAAAGTTTCTTCATATTATGGGCCACCTCAAGTCTTGGTGGATACTGCTCCCTCCAATGTAAATGAACAAGTTATTAAAGTACCAAGTGAGAGTAGAAATCTTGAAGAAGAGACACAAGGTGAAAGGGGGAGCAATAACTAAGAGGAAGATGAGGAAGAAGATCATGTGTCCATAAAAATCAACGTCCAAAACACACAGATACACTATATCTTGTGATGTTGTCTTTATTGAAGTTTCTTCATATTATGGGCCACCTCAAGTCTTGGTTGATACTGCTTCCTCCAACGTAAATGAACAAGTTATTAAAGTACCAAGTGAGAGTAGAAATCTTGAAGAAGAGACACACGGTGAAAGGGGGAACACTAACTAAGAGGAAGGTGAGGAAGAAGATCATGTGTCCATAAAAAATCAACGTCCGAAAAGAAACATTGTTAGACCTGCTCGGTTCAGGATGACAGGTTGGCCACTACTTACTCATGGTACTTTGCAGCTCCTTTCGATGAAGAAGAGCCGCAAAAAGAGTTAAAGAGTGGGAGACCACAATGAAGGAGGAGATGGATGCTCTTAAGAAAAATGAAACTTGGGATTTGGTTCCAATACCCAAAGATATCCAACCCGTCTCATGCAAGTGGGTGTACCCTATCAGGCGAATAATGGATGGAAACGTTGATAGATACAAAAAGAGGTTGGTTGCTCGGGGATTTTCTCAAAAGTATGGAAAATATTATGATGAGACTTTCAGCTTTGTGGCGAAGATTACTACGATTTTTTTCACTTTTATCTTTAGCCGCAAGCTTTGGCTGGAATTCATGGCAGTTAGATGTGAAGAATGATTTTCTATACGAAGAACTTGATAAGGAAACCTATATGGAGCAACCACCTGGTTACATATCAAGGGAGCATCCCGACTATGTGTGCAACCTACATAAGACTTGGTATAGGTTAAAACAAGTTCCAAGAGCCTGGTATGGAAATCTTGTTCAGTTTATTAAGTTATGTGGGTTTGTCCCATCTAATTCTAATCTGAGCCTATTCCTCAAGAAGAATGGAGGAATCCACGTGGTAGTTCTTCTTTACGGGGAAGACTTGATAATCTCTGGGAATGATGAAGTGGAAATCGCTTGCCTACAAGAGGATATGTCAATAAGGTTTTAGATGAAGAAGTTGGGTGAGCTTAATAACTTCCTTGGATTGGAGGTTGAAAGAGTAAATGATGGAATATTCATCGACCAACAAAATTATGCGAGATGACTGTTGAGAAGTTCGAGGTACATTAAGGAAAGACACGTACTATTCCGATGGATGTAAACATTAAGTTGAAGCGCGATGAAGGATCTCTGCTACCCAATCCTCGACCTTATTGATCTCTTGCAAGATGTCTTATGTACTTAACCATTACAAGACTGGACATTTCCTTTGCAGTGGGTTTTGTAAGTCGGTTTATGCAGACAACGAGAAAGCCACATCTAGAAGCAGCGAAGAAGATCTTGAAGTATGTGAAGACAACTCTTGGCATGGGTCTGGTGTATAAGTATAATACCAAGGTCTCTCTCTATGGCTCATAGATGCAGACTTTGGTGGAGATTTGGATGATCGGAAATCAACTTCGGACAATGTGTTTCTGTGCGGAGACACAAGCGTTTCATGGTGCACCAAGAAGCAAGCAACAGTGTCACTGTCAACCACTGAAGCGGAGTATAAAGCTTCAACACTCGAAACTCAATAATGTATTTGGGTTTGAAGACTACATGAAGACTTGTTCGAACCAATCAACAAGCCAATTACTATCTATGGAGATAATCAAAGGACTATCAAGCTGGCTTATAATCCAATGTTCCATGCAAGGACCAAGTATATTGAGTTGGAATATCACTTCATACGAGAGAAGGAGCTTGATGGAACGATTGAAGCTTTGGAGGTTCAAAGCAAGGACAATGTTGCATATATCTTCACCAAGTCATTACCAAAAAGTCAGCTTAAGTTACTTCGCTCGAAACTCGGGATAGTTGACAAAATCAAGTTTAAAGGTGAGTATTGAAGTTAAACATGATTTTAGTCAAAGCTTAATTTAAGATTCATAAACTAATTATCTTTCATTGGATATAACCCAAAATTAGGCCCAAGATCTAGAATTTGTCTGGAAACATCATAAGGATTCATCACCTTCTTTAAGTTTTCTAGAGAATTCTATAAGCCAATTATATAGATATTATGAAACCTTTACAGTGAGGTATCGCTTCTTTTTGATATTATTCATCTCTTGTTCTGTCTGTTTCTGTTCCTGATTCAAAGATGCAGAAACTGGTGGCGGAATTCGAAAGTCAGCTAGAAATTTCCCAGCCTGATCAATACATTGCTTTAANTGTTTCACCTTTGTTACTCTGAAGCTTGAGTATGAGTCTCATGATCTTGAGAAACGTGAGAAGGCTCTGTTGAAGAAAGAAACTCAAAAGGTACAAGAGGATCTGGACTCTGCTAAGTCAAAGATGCAGAAACTGGTGGCTGAATTCGAAAGTCAGCTAGAAATTTCCCAGCCTGATCAATACATTGCTTTAACTATGAAAACCGAAGAGGCTGTAGCGAACATTATCGAAGCTTGTTGTCCTAACGATCTTGTATTAACGGAAGAAGCGTACAGCGACTACTCGCCACAAGCAGGTGAAAAGGTTCTTGTGACTGGACTAGGAGATAAGTTAGGCACTGTGGTTGAAGAACCTGGAGATGATGATACAGTTCTAGTCCAGCACGGTAAGATGAGGGTACGCATAAAGGGAAAGGACATAAAGCCCCTTCCTCGTAGAAGCACCAGTCAAACACCTGATCGTTCCCTACGTTCAAAGAGACAGGTTCACATCCTTTTCTGATTTAAACCTTTCAGGTCCCATTCTTGGCGTATCTGAGTACGAAACCTAACCGTAGCAGTCTTAGAGAGTGCGTGACAAATGTACTTAGTACACTTAGCTTGAAGAAAATTGCAAAATGAAAAAGGAGGCATAATAATAATAGTAATAAAGTTGGAAGTTTATACTTTGTAAGGCTAATGATTAGTGTTCAAAAGAATTAACTTTTCTGTAGCAGCAGACTTATTTATTTTCTTTTGCACAATCTGAGATGAACCGCAACTTTGAAAATTTGTGATCTGATAGTAAAATGTTGATTTGAGTTGCTATAACATTGGTGCTTATACTTTGCACAGGTAAACATGAAAGAGCTAGGCAGTGTGCAGATGCAGAGCGAGCCCATGCGGATTCAAACGTCAAAGAACACATTGGATCTAAGAGGAATGCGAGTGGAAGAAGCAATATACCAGCTAGACATGGCCATCTCGGGAAGAGACTCAGGTTCGATTCTCTTTATCATTCATGGAATGGGGACGGGGGTTATAAAGGACCTGGTACTTGAGAGGCTAAGCAAGCACACTCGTGTTTCAAGGTATGAGCAGGCAAATCCTATGAACCATGGATGTACAGTTGCTTACATTAAATGAAAAATTTCTCGAAACACATTCTTCTCTGTAAAATATTCTTCAGAAGTGTGGTATTATTATGGTCCAAACAACTAGTTTCGATAGTGAATTAACATTCAAGTGTACTAGAATTTATGTAAAGTGTTTCATTGATGTTGGTACTGAAAAGTCAATTTTTTTTCTTCCATAAATTAATTGATAAGTCAATTTATAAGATCTTAAAATCCCAATGACACGTCATTTGGAGATGAACAAGCGCAGAGTAAAAGAATTAGAACTGGGAGTGAAGAGAATAACGATGGAGTACATATGCGTATACACGCCATAATGGAAGGATTTCCGGTATGAACTTTTATTTAGAGATATTTACACTGAGGTGGACTTTTGGCCACTTTGTTTACAATAGGTGCACTTTCTACATGAGGTGCACTTTTGTTCCTCTCTCATGAACAAATCGTTTTTTCTCTTTCCTATTTTACCCTTCTTTTATTAAACCTTAACTTTCTTCTTTTCTCTCTCTCTTTTTCATCGTTTGTTTTTTTTTCTTTCTCATTTTTCTTTTTCATTTTTCTATATTTTATCATCTCTCCCTCTCTATATTCATTGATTATTTCAGTTTTTTGAAGAAACCTAAACTATCTTTTATTTTATAATAAAAACTATAATTTTTTTTTCTATATTTTGATATCCACTTTGATATATTTTAATTAAATATTTATAAATAAAACTTATGTACACAATAAGCATGGACACGGACAATCGTTCATGCATTTTCCTTTATCAAAACAAAATAAGTGGACACAATAACTGTGGACACGAAAAACAATTAATGTGCACTCCTCGAAGAAAAAAGAAATGGACACAACAACCGTGGACACCAACAGCCATTCATGCATTCCCCTTTCTCGAAGCAAAAAGAAGTGGACACGGACAACCATTCATGAGCCTCCGCGAAACCATTCATGTTCGTGTCCACGATTGTTGTGTCCATTACTTTTGCTTCGAGGAGTGGAATGCATAAATAGTTTTCCGTGTCCACGGTTGTTGTGTCCACTTCTTTACGTTTCGAGGAGAGGAATGAATGAATGGTTGTCCGTGTCCACGGTTGTTGTATCCACTTCTTTTGCTTTGAAGAAGGGAATGCATGAATGTTTGTCCGTATCCACGGTTGTTGTATCTACTTTTTTTTTGCTTCAAGGAGAGGAATGCATGAATGGTTGTCCGTGTCCACGGTTATTGTGTCCACTTATTTTGTTTTGAAGAGGATAATGCATTAATGTTTGTCCGTGTCCATGGATTTTGTGTCCACAAATTTTATTCAAAAATATATTAAAGTGGAAATCAAAATGTAGAAAAAAAACTGTAGTTCTTATTATAAAATCAATCATATTTTATGTTTATTCAATAAAAATAAACTAATCAAACTAACAAAGAAAAGGAAATGATAAAGTGTATAAAAAAGAAAAGAAAATGAGAAAAGAAAAAAAAAAGCAAACAAAGGAAAAAAAAAGTTATATGGTGCTATGGAAGAGAAAAAGGAAAAAAAAAGATAAATGAGAAATAAAAAGAATGAGGATAAAATAGACAATTCTCATGGTGAAAGTGCACCTCATGTGGAAAGTGCACCTTTTGTAAACAAAGTGGCCAAAAGTCCACCTGGGTGTAAATATCTCTTTTATTTATACATGAACCATGCCAAAAAGACATTTTTTTTTGTTAAGATAAAAATGCCAAAAACACATGAACTGCTTCATTATTTAAATGTAATACAAAAATTACATTCTAATCTGGACTTCAACCGCAGGATCTATTATTTTTAAAAAGAAAATTAAAGTAGTAATATTTGAATTTAGAAAAAAAAAAATTGTATAGATGTTATATCTTATCTGATAATAACAGCTACATGGATAAATATTTTTGAAATATTTTTTTTGATATGTGATGTACATCTTTATCAAACAATTTAATTATAAAATATTGTATAGTTTATTTTGTTATTATGATATCTGTATTTGCTGTAAAATATAAAATTTTAGTTTCGCGACCTAGATTATATAGTTTTGTGATTATTTTTTATATCAATACAAAATTTATGGGGATCTAGACATGCACAATTGTCGTTTTAAACATATTTTCTTGAAACTTATTTTTAATGATGATTTCTTTAAGAAACAACCATAATCAAATATAATTATTCAACTAAAATATATCTTTGCACTCAGATCAAAATCTATATAAATCTCAAAATCTAACTAATTTATTAGTTTGCTACTATATTTTATGATTTTTAAAATTTTAAATTTTCTAATGGAAGATTAACTTTATAGAAAATTTTCAACTTCCACAATAAGATCAATTTTGTTGATAAACTTTAAGTTTGAAAAATTACTAGTGATTATTAGTGAATCATGTAACGGTTAAATTAAATGCAAACTCTTTAAAGTATAATATGATGGCTTCTTTTATATCACTTCCTATTTATTTCTTCTCAAGCTCTGTATGATCTCTCATTCTTTCTTTTTTCTTCCAAATCTCTTAATAAATATCCAAACTATTTTTTTCCGTTAAATGGTTCTATAATCTAATGCTAAAAATATCATTAGCTTACTCCACTCAAGGCATTAAGATTTATCATCATGCTTGTCTTATAACTTGTTTTATTAAGTTATCAAAAGTTATTGTTTTTTTGGTATTGAGTCAAAAATTATCAAAGCAACAATAACTAAATACCTCAAACTCATTTTTACATTAATCTAATATCAAATAAAAAAAGAGGAATATCTTCAAATAGCACTCTTACATGTTTTTGTCACAAAATAACACAATAAGGTGAAAATGTCAATAAAAGCACACTTTAATCATTTTTAAATGTATTACACTAATGCATTTGGGTTCACAAATCATTAATTAGAGTTTAGATTTTAGACTGTAGAATTTAGAGTTACAAGATTGAGAAGAAACAAAAAAGAATTAAAGATATAATAGTCATTTCTTCTTAAATCAATGCTATTTTTATCATTTTCACCATGATATGTTATTTTTGTGACAAAAGCATGAAAGTATTCAATTTTTGAGAATCGTCCAATAAAAAAACAATAACTAATTATTAGAAAAGTGAATTGAATGAAAAACATTATTTTTCTAAGATTCATAATTAATTATAATATTTCCTAATCTACTATATATATTTACTAAAAATAATAGAAATAAAAGCGTGTTGATATATATATTAAATCAATTTTTTAAAATAGCACGCTTTCATGTTTTTGTCACAAAAATAGCACATCAGGATAAAAGTGACAAAATAGCATTTATTAAAGAAGAAAAAAACTATTATACCCTTAGTTTTCATTTGTTTGTTCTCAATCTTGTAACTGTAAACCCTAAACCCTAAAATCTAAACCCTAATTAATGATTTGTGAGCCCAATTTCATTAGTGTAATACAAAATGACTAAAATATGCTATTGTTGATATTTTTACTTTAGTGTGTTATTTTATGACAAAAACATGTAAGTGTGCTATTTGAGGATATTTCTCTATATATTATAACATAATCTCATCTCTATTACATTTAGATACCTATAAAAGTTAGAAATAAATAATATTTGAATTCAAATTACAGAAAACCAAAATCAATTAAGGCTATTTTATGTTTTCAAAATACATATATTATTTTTCAAAATTACAACCTCATATCAATTAATCATTTTTTTTTTATCCCCTTTCATGGTTTCAATATTATTTAAGAATTTTAAAAAGGTTTCTAAATAACTAAAGAAATATACAATTAATTTAAGACGATAATTTGGAATGATTTGTGATCATTAAAAAGCTAATTTAAAATCTTCTGTGACAATTTTAAAGGTATATGACGCCAATTTCATTAGTAAAAGATTTTATTGAAACAATTATTTTAACTAATAAATGATCATATACATAAATTTTAGGGAGATTTGAAAAAATAGATCAAAATTTTTGATCTCTTGTCCATATATAATTTTCTTGATTTGTATCAAAAGTTGACTACTTTACCCTTTAAATAAATCTAATACATTTTGAAGTAAATACTTTTAAGACATCTCACACATGTAGTATGTTTTTCCACACCATGAGTTTCTCTCCGTCAAAAGTGTCACATCAATAGTTTTTATAAATGTAAACAATTGAAAATTGGGCCATCAAACCAACAACTAAAACTAAAAATATAAGAAAAAATTATAAAATGTTTGGCCCAACAAATGTCCTTATGTTATATGTAAGCTGTATAATCTAAGCAAAATTCTTGTAATCTAATTTGTAAGCAATTAATATTGTACCAAATAAAAAAAACCAAAAAAGTCAACCACAAACTAGACACAACTCCAAAATAAACACTACTATATCTAAATTTTTTTATCAAAAATATAATCATAAAAATTACTTGAAATTCTTAACAAATTATTATAGCAATAAAGAGAAGGTTTCTCAGACATTGATTTGTAACAAAATTTCAAATGTTATCATAGTGAAAAGACAAGAACGAAGAGTTCTTCCTCACACACAAAGAGAGAAAGTCTTAATGAAATGTTGAATATCCGTTCTGTCATGGTTTCTTGTGGGTACAAGAAAAAATATAACCAATTACCTACAATTGAAACATCCAATTGTTTGGTCAAAGTATTGAGAAAAATAAGATATATATATATATATATATATATATATGGAAATAGACTGTTCAGAATATAACATCAGACAGATTGTGCAAAGAAAACATGACATAGAATAATATGATATGCCAACAATATATGAAATTGCAGACTTAATTGTGGGCGTTTTAACATAGAGACGGTAGGAGAAATGTAATAGTAAACCACAAGTTATCTAGACTACAACATATAAGTGATACACACTCTTTGTTCATGACTCTACAAAATCCTCTACTATTTTCATATCGTGAAATTGGGTTTCAAGAAGAGATAGTGGTAGTTGTTCGGAACCAAATTCAAGAAAAAAAGACTTTCACTATTAACAATGAGTATTACCCGTTCCAGATTAAAACAAAATTAAGTGAAGGCATGCCAACTATTAGATTTAGTCAGTTGGTACATCAAAGTATATTGTAGATGCATATACGCAAATAGACCAAGAAAGGCTGTGTTCGTGTCGACTAAATTTTTCAAACAATTCGAATAGATCTAGACTATAATATATCAGATATGCGGTTTTAAAAGTTGACACAAACGCAAAGTCATTTTTCAAAAAAGTAGTATTATCAGTTATCTATACAAGCTTATATATTTTTATTAGTTTTTATTTTATTTTATTTTATTTTATTTTATATATATTTAATAAAACCTATAATAATAAAAGTTCTCAATAAAATAATAAAAAATTATAATTGTTTTACTGTATTAAATTTCCAGTCACATAAATTCTACATATTATAATATGGATTACAAATAATACAAAACTGCTATCAATAAATAATAATACAAAATTAAACTATAAATAAAAGCAATTCTAAAATAATACTAAATAAATAAAGTATGAATATATAAAACAAAATACATGAAAAACTTCAAAACATTCTAAAAAACACAAATGGGAAGAAAAAAGTTTAAAGTATGTGCGGAAGTGTAATTTCAATTTGTTTGTGGTTTTATATCTGTATTATTATATATATTAGAAAATGGTGTGTGGTGACGTGCGGATATTTATTTGTATAAGTCTATTTTAAATTATATAATTTGTTTATTTATATTATTATTTTTAAAAAACTTTTTTCTTCCCATTTTTGTTTTTTTTAGAATATTTTGAAGTTTCATGTATTTTGTTTTATATATTCATACTTTATTTATTTACTATTGAATTTATGTCGTAAAATATTAAAACCAATAACCATATGTAGTTATTTTCGAACTTTAAACTCTAGAGATATTGTGACAAAAAAAATCAGTAGAAATATAAGTTTTTGAATTAGTAGAAATATAAGTTTTTGAATTTTAAATGATAGAGAATTAAGTTTTCAAATTTTAAACGATGAGAAACTAAGACAAAATCATAAATTTGGATGGCTTTGTTATTATATAATATTTCTAAAAAATATGTTGTTTTCCCATTTTATATTTCAATTGACAAAACATATAGGTCAATTCCAAGATCTAGCAAGATAGGCTTGATGGCTAATATAGTTCCTTAATTAGAATCCAGATACGCTTAGCAGGCTGCATGTCCAATGAAACGGCATATAAAAATAATTAGATTTTGACCTTCGCTTTAAAAGCGCGTGTTCAGCTTTATTGATATTTAGTTTATTTTTGGATAAAAGTATGAATAAATGTGAAAGTTTGAGATATTTTTTTACCGGTTTATTTTAAATATAGTTTAATTATATAGTTTAACAACTTTTAACCACCTCTAAAGCTGAACAGTACTTTTTAATCTTTTGTTATTTTGTATTTTGTAGAACTCATATTTTAAGATGTGTTTTATTTTAGTCGAAAATTATTTTACACGGATCATGATATCCATGCTATAGTATGCGTCTTGTAAGATAATGATTTTAAAAAAATCTGTTTTTAATTTAGTTTACCATTTTATTTAATCATTTGATTATTCTTATCAAATATATAAAAATATTTTTGATATATTATAGCAAATCCATTTTTTAATTTTATGAATAAAAATTAATTTATAATAATATTGATTATGAACTTGTTGATTAATTTTTGAAAAAATTAAAAAAATCATTTTTAAGCTTATGTTATAAATAAAATGGGAAATCTATATTTATGTTTATAATAAAAATATTTTAAAAGATTCATGAATTATTAATATGTTAATAGCTGGTTCGATTATCATACACTTAATGAAATCTAGAACCTTTTATTTATTTTAGTGGCATTTTATGTAGTATAATATTTTTAAATAAAAGTTAAATCCAAATTTCTCTCTCTTGAAGGCGATTTCCGATGACGGTTTTTCTCTCTCTTTGTTCGAGTTTCTTTCTATCTTTCCTCCGTTTCTCCGGCGGTTTCGTGTCGGTTTTGTTCCTTAATCCTTTCGATATTGGGGTTTACTTTACCCTGATGTTCGGGGTTACTTTTCTCCTCAATTCGGGGACTTCGGTTCTCAACTGTCAAAAAGTAAACCACCATGGCCGGCCTTTTTAAGAGTCTCTGGCATTTTTTTTCTCCCCTTTTCCACATTTTCAAACATGTCAGACCAAATTCACAACCAAATGCAGAACTTTAACTTAGGGATTTCTGACGCTCTTGTGGTCCTTCCACCAACCGTTGTGTCTGATGCCGTCTCTTCCAACCGTTTCTCTGTTGTGGTGGTTCCGGTGAATTCAGCGAAACAAAACTTGCGTGTAATAATTACCCAACTTTTCCACCTCTGGGGCCTTGACGGTTTTGTGACCAGAGGAATCATTGTGCCTCATCAAGTCCAATTCCTCTTCGCCTCTGAAGAAGCAATGAATCTGGTGATTCGCGAGGCTCCTTGGTCTTTTGCGGAATGGATGCCTACTGTGACGCGTTGGTATCCAAATCTATCCTCTGAGGCCACTAAGATCATACCTTTATGGGTACAAAATCAGGGGCATTCCTCTTCAATATCTTTCACGTGATACTATCGACTTCAAAGCAGGTCAATTTGCTCCTGTTTTCGACATGGACTTTGATGATACTTCAACTCGTGTAGATTTCGTTCAGTGCAACTTCTCTGGAATGTGGATAATCCACTTCGTTTTAAGAGGATTTTCCAGTTCACATCGGGTGAAAAAACTCTCATATGTTTCAAATTTGAGCGGCTAAGGAAGTTCTGTCAACGTTGTGGACTTCTATCGCATGAGAAAAAGGATTTCCCGCTTCGTCTTGATAATGACGACGATGGTTTTAATGATGGATCAGATGAAGAGTGTTGGGGTCAAAATCCCTTCCTCGGAGATTGATATAACGAGAAGCCTAGACCAATGAACGAACGGTTCACGTCCCGACAACAAGCCGCCCATGCCTTAAGCATGGAGTCAGCCGACCATGATCAAGGCATGAGGCCAGCCTCCCGTACCTCCTCTCTGCCAGCCGCCCATCACTCTCCCTTAAATATTGTCCAAGTGCTTTCACGCATAGAAACTTTGTGGTTAAGAAGATATGCTTCGAACAATGAACGTATGTCTTTGCTGCTTCCCATAGTCCTATCATTCCCTCCCTCTTAAAAAAAAGATTTGTCCTCAAATCTGGCTCTTGTCAAATAAAACTATACCCAATGCAATTATCTTTCTTTTTGTGGAAAAAATAAATAAACAAAAAGAAACAGAAATAGAAGGAGAAAAAAAAAAAGAGAAGATGAATGAAAGAAGATGAAGAGGTGAGAAAAAAGAGAAAAAGATAGAAACCAAACTTAGAGTGGAGCTCTGATACCAAATGATAAAAATCTCCCAAAGATGATGCAATTTAAGTTGGTAAGTTGGATAATCCTTGCAAAACAAGGCGGTGGATTGAATGGTCGCACAGAAGCTGCTGAAGACTTCTGATATTCCGGTTGATCCCTTGGATATGACGCACCAAGACGGATCAAAATGGATCGAAGGGTCGCACAAGAGTTGCGGAAGGCTCTTGATATTCCGGACTCAATGCCCTAGGATATGACGCACCTAGACGACAAAGAGGTTTTGATCAAGGATATTACACACTATAATCGGATCAATGGATATTACACACCATTAAAGGAAGAATGAGTTAACCACTCAAAAAGGTTCCAAAAATAACAAACTCTCTGTGTTTTATTCCTTGCACGAAATGGTGCTTAAATATGTTATTTTATGTGTTAAAAACTAGAATAAATGTGGTGGAAAACAAGGCCACTTGAAACTAGAACAAAAACCAAAGACTTAGACTTATTAAAGATAATTTGAATGACTCTTCAACTCTAAGTGACTCTTGATCTTGAAAAATTCGGTTTGTGGCCTAATTGCATCTGGTCTGGTCAAAATCCTTCATTGAATGCTCGGAGGTTTGAATTCGCGTAAGGTGTAAAACACCCAACTTGTAAATGACATAACTCCTTCATATGAACTCGGTTTGATCTGATTCTTCTTCGAGGAGCTTTGTAATTGAGCTGAGAATATTTTCCAAGTAGTTCCACGCGTAGAAGCTTTGTGGTTAAGAAGATATGCTTCTAAAAATGAACATATGTCTTTACTGCTTCCCATAGTCCTATCAAAAAGGCATCAACCCATGAAGTCATTGACCAAAAGTGCAGCGCAGCATTCAAACATTCCTACCGAAAGGAAGAGCAGACGAAACGACAGAGATGAAGAAGCCAACGCCGGCGGAGCGCATAACTACCAAATAAACACGGAAAGATCTTCTGATGGGCGCGGCAAAGGATCGTGGAACACATGGACCCGCCTGGGAAAAACGCCTTATGCACCTTCCACAAGGCCAAAGGTCACTCGACTGAACACTGATTGACGATCGGAAGAAGGCTTGTGGCAAAGTTACCTTAGAAAGTCTCGGAGCGGCTGAAGAAGATGCAGGAGCTACAGGCGGACGACCAAACCCGGAGTGCCTTGAGAGACCCCTAGAGGATGCGTCCAAGCGAGGAAGGAGACTTAACAGAGACGATCTAGCCGCGAACCGGAGAAGGATTCACATGATCATCGGAGGATCCCGATACTGCCGGGACACGGTGACCTTGATAAAGGCGTTCCTAAGAAGAGAAGATAAAGAGTCAAACCCGCAGGCCCCGATTACTGAAAACGATGACCAAATCGCCTTCAACGAAAAAGACGTTGAAGGCCTCGATCAACCTCACAACGATCCTTTAGTGGTGGAGCTTGACATCAACGACTTCGATGTGTCCCGAGTTTTGATCGACAACAGAATTTTGGTGGACGTCATTTTTTGGGAAACGCTTCGAACAATGAACATGGATCTATCAGAAGTAAAGTCGAACCCTAGGTCACTTATTGGATTTTCCGGCGACATTACAATGAAAGACGAGACGATCCAACTCTCGATCCACGCCGGCGGAATTACAAAAGTCGTGAACTTCGCGGTGGCAAACTACCCAGCGATTTATAACGTTATCACGGGAACCCCGTGGACCAACTCGATGCAGGCAATCCCATCGACGTACCATCTGTGTCTGACGTTCCTAACCACAAGCGGAATCAAGACTATCTTGGGAAACCAGAAGGAGGCCCAAATCTGCTTTTTGGCGGAATACAAGCTCCGAAATCCGACAGTCCCACAAAGAGAGAAACCAAAACGTAAGAAGGAAGACGAAAGCGCCGGGTCAGGAAAAAAGGTGAGCAGAACCAACCAGTCCGAGAGAACAGAAGTTCTGCCTGCAGAAGATAAAGACAATCAAGAAAAAACGATGGCTATCAAAGAAATGACGTCGGAGAACGCTTAAGCCGCAACAGACGACTCTCTGTGGCCCGAGGTCTAACCACTTTTTCCACACAAAAAAAAAACGGAACTACGGGTGACTTGATCACTTTTCACGAAAGGTACGTAGGCAGCTCGCTTAGAAAACGAGTTCAGTTGCCCCCCTCCATAAAAAGGGACGGGGATTGGGTCCGTATATATATATATATATATATACTCTCCAAGAAAAGCGATACCAAATTTTCGCGAAAAAGTTCGAGTAGATGAACATTCGGACTTAGCATCTCATAACCCATCCAAAACTCGGACGATTTTCCGAGAATGTCGATCTGGATGAACATCGAGACTTAGCATCTCGCAACCCACCCGTATAGACAATCGAAGAAAAGGTCCGGAAAAACCCGAGAGGATGAACAATGGGACTTAGCATCTCATAACCCATCCAAAACTCGGACGGTTTCGCGAGAATGTCGATCCGGATGAACATCAGCACTTAGCATCTCGTAACCCACCCGGATAGACAATCGAAGAAAAAATCCGGAAAAACCCGAGAGGACGAACATTGAGACTTATCATCTCATAACCCATCCAAAACTCGAACGACTTCCCGAGAATGTCGATCCGGATGAACATCAGGACTTAGCGTCTCGCAACCCACCCAGATAGAAAATCGAAAAAGGTGCGGAAAAACCCGAGAGGATGAATAGTGGGACTTAGCATCTTATAAATCATCCAAAACTCGGACGATTGCCCGAGAATATCAATCAGGATAAACATCAGGACTTAGTATCTTGTAACCCACCCGGATAGACAATCGAAGAAAAATTCCGGAAAAATCCGAGAGGATGAAAATTGGGACTTAGCATCTCATTACCCATTTCAAACTCAGAAGATTTCCCGAGAATGTCTATCCGGATGAACATCGGGACATAGCATCTCATAACCCACCCGGATAGACAATCGAAGAAAAAAATCCCAAAAAACCCGAGATGATGAACATTGAGACTTAGCATCTCATAACTCATCCAAAACTCGAATGATTTCCCGAGAATGTCAAGGAACGAATCCAAATGAACATCAGGACTTAGCATCTCACAACCCATTTGGAATCGTCCATGAACCGAGATACTAAAAGCGTTTTTCGAGTTTTCTCACTAGCGTCTTCGCGAACAAGTCTGTTTGTTGCTGGCCATAACAAGACATTCACTTTTTAACCATGGTTCTTTCGACATCCCACAGTGGACAAATGTAGCGCGCTATATAAATTTTCGGAGTAATATCTGAAAGGCGTAACCTGATCGCGAATGCGGGAAGCTTCAAGGCGATATTCTATTTAGTTTATCTTTAGGAGCACTTCGCATAGTGCAAAGTGTAAACTGCGAAATAAACTCGCCAAACCCAGTAAGACGCCGGACAAGGACAGCTGGTCTAAGACGTCTCGCGAATGCAATATCAAACCATCTCTGATGTAAGATCTTAGACGCGTTCTGTCGAAAGAGAGAATCAAGCGAACTCAGTTCCCTGCGACGCCAGAAACAAGCATCAAACCCAGGAGATATCTGTGACGGAGCCCTGGTCAGATAGGTTGGAGTGCCCGCAAAAATATCTCCAACGCAACATACGAAGTACAAGTCAAAAGCAAAGCAAGTAAAAAGTCCGATCAAAGATCCAGCAAAGTTAAGAAATGATTCAGAAATCGCAGCGCCCAGGAAAGCATGTCCGTCGCAGCGATCAAAGCTCAAAATAATCAAAGCAATCAAAGCTCAAGTTAATAACAACTGAAATAGTCCATGAAAGGGAGATCGAATAGTCGAGTAGTTCAACGAGCGACAGAAGCAAAACATAAAATGGATCTAAAGGACCCGAAACATCAACAAACAAAGACATAATTAAACGGACAAGCACTCCTAATCGGAGTCAACACCATCGCCCTGGATAACGAGAGTGGTACTGACATTATCCATATCTCTGACACCGGCATGATCGCCCTCATCATAACCACCCTCGGATCGATACAGAGAAACAGGAAAGTAGACTAACACACCATCAAAGAGGGAGATAGTCCGCTCAAAGACGCCCAGGGAACCTCTGCCTCTAAGCTCCGCAAGATCAGCCTGCAACCTGATCTCCTCAGCATAGACCTTAGTCTTCCTCGCCTTGACCTAGCGGACCATCGTCATGTTCGAACCAACCTCCGACAAAGAAGACTCTGCGAATGCAGCTCCGCGCAGCGATGCAATGGAAACTCACGCCTTCTCCATGCGGAGGAGATACTTCTCGACCATCTCTTACTGGGAAACCTTTACGGCCCTCATCATCTTCCGCTCGGCCTCTGTTTCCGCCTCCTGCAGTTTATGCTTGAGATTCCTCACCTCGGAGACAGCCTCCGCCTTCTCGGTCTTGTACCGGCTGGCCCGACCGATAGATTTCTTGAGCCATACTTTCAAGGCCTTAATCTCCTCATCCTTAGCCTGAGACATCTTGGCTTCAGCTTCAAGCGCGAGTCGAGTCGCATGAGCCTTGGAGCAGATCTGAAACAAGACATGTATCGGATAAATAAACCAAAGTATGACAGATCTAAATTAAAGAACTAACGAAGGAAGGCAAACAGTACCGCCATGATTCCCAAAGACAATCCCGCATACGACTTCCTGGATTCAAGGATATCTCCCCCGGCCGCGCCTTGCGAGCATCGAACATATGGCCGGATTCCAGAGCCTGGACCTGGCGCGAAGCTTTGGTCCTCTTCGGGCGGTCCACTCCATCAGCAACTTCTTTGCCTTTTCCCTTATCGACGGCAGTGCGATCAGGACTCTTAGGAGGGGAAGTCGGTCGCTAGTCCTAGATACGGCCGTAGCGAAAGCAAACTCGTTCGCTGGCTCAGACGAGCCCTCGCCCCTAACCTTACGGTTGCGGTACATCAGCACACCTTCTAGTCCTGGGATGGTCTCCATCGAATCAACGAAGTTAGGAACCTTCGGAGGAGCATGTCCTTCGAAAATATCCTTAGTCCAGAAAACGGCTCCACAGATCTGTACTCTCCCAATCGATCTTCTTCTTAGAGACTTCAACAAAGATCACTGAAAGATTGGATGTCCAACGCAGAGGAGGAAAAGAACCTGAAGCAAAAAAAAAAATATAATAAGTTATGAAAAGCGCTCAGCCTATTTAAAAAAAAAACGTAACAAAAAGACAAACTCTTACCAAGCTTTTCCTAGACGGATCTAGCTTTACCGCTGAAGTAGGGGCCAATAGAAAAGGAGCTCTGTTTCATGTAAAAGAAATGATCTCGCGAAACTCTATTATTGCTTCGAAGACCAATGTAAAACTGCTTTGGAAGACTTTTCTTTGCAAAGTAACAACAGAATTATGAGGTGGGAGTCTTCTTTAAATAGAAGAAATTCCTGATGTGGCCCACCTCCAGCTTGAACCCGCACTCAGCGCTTCGGACCATTAGAGTCATCAAAATCCGGATCGACGAAGGGATAAGCTGTGAAATCGCAAGTGCTTAATAGTCTAAGAACTCGAAGACTACTCTCGGGATCAGGAACCAGAAAAAAGCCTCATAAAACATCGACTCGTAGACGGTGAAGTATCCTGGAGGGCACTTGTCAATCCTGTCAGTCTCCTTTGGGAGACGGAACTTGATCTCGTTAGGGACATGGAAGTTATCTCGAAGTTCTTTCAACGATCTTCGTGTACTTAAAGTGGCCCCAAACTCAGTCTTACTTGGCATTTTCCTGTACCTCTGTGTCGGCTCTGGCCGCGAAGCTTGAAAAACAGCTACATAAAAACCCTAATAGGCATTGCACGCTCCAGAGGAATTGTATTCTAGTTTTACCTCAACGTCATCCGGATGAGGAAACCCAGGCACCACAACCTTTCAATCTGTACAAGCCTTGTCCCCAGACATGGTGCTTGGATCATCGCCAACATCGGGCAGGGCACTACGATATCTAGAGTAAGACCAATCGCCCTGAAACTCAGAACGGGGCCAGACGCCATGATTCTCTAAATACTGTGGAGGAGTCCAGCCACCCCGAGCACTGGCCTGAGGCGAGGTGCCATGCATGTTGTCTCGAAGCGGGCCACCTTAACCACGAGGCAGATTGTCGACCGGCAGCACGCCTTCAAGGCCAGGCGCCTATTGTGGCACACCCTCAGGGCCAGGCGCCCACCATGGAGCATCCTCAGGGCGAGACGCCCATTCAGGAACATCCTTAGGGCCAGACACCACCTGCAGGACACCGTTCTCCCCAACCGCCAAAAGGTCGTTGACAAGCCTCACATCTTGAGCGGGGTCAAAGTAAAACTCACAAGGATTGTTATATATAACATCAAGGTTAAGCTAAAGAGGAGGATTTCTTGCCTGACCCGACATTGCAAACCAAGAAGAAGAATGATCCAAAGAACAAAAACACTCCAAGAAGAGAGAATTTTCAAACAAGTAAGAGGTGGAGAAAATGAAGAAGATAAGAATGAAGAAGAAGCCATCCCATGTAATAGCAAAGATGGCAGGAATTCCCATGCAGACATGACGGGACAGCAGCTATCTCTGACATTACGAATAAAACGGAACGGACGAACAAAAAAAAAAGAAGAAAAAAAAGATTGTTCTCTTCCCGTTCAATCAATCCCGATAAATTCTCAGTTCGAAACTCATTGCTTCGCACCACGAAAGCAAAGAGCTGGGAGACTCACTTTTGGGGTCAAAATCCCCTCCTCAGATATTGATAGAACGAGAAGCCTAGACCAATGAACGAATGGTTCACATCCCGGCAACAAGCCATCGAAATGGGGACCAGCCGCCCATCCCTTAATCATGGTGCCAGACGCTGATGCCTTAAGCATGGAGCCAGCCGCCCATGATCAAGGCATGAGGCCAGCTGCCTGTACTTCCTCTCCAAGGGCCAGCCGCCCATCACTCTCTCCCTTAAGCATGGCGCATGGCTAAGATGAAGACCAACGTCCACACGTCCATGTTTTGATCCCGCACGTCCATGTCCTGAAGCCAGACGCCCACCATTACTTCCCGAAGAGCATGGAGCCTGATTGCATTCCAAGCCAGACGCCTACCACTGCTTCCCGAAGAGCATGGCGTCTGGCTAAGCATCCTAAAGCCAAAAGCTCTTGATCATGTTCCGAAGAGCATGGCGTCTGGCCGAGCATTCCAAGAGCCAGACGCCCTGGACCATGTCCCGAAGAACATAGCGCCTGGCTAAGCACCCTAAAGCCAGGCAGCCTCGATCAGATCCCATGACCCAGACACCTATGAGCCAGCCGTCCATGCATCCAAGCAAAAGACGGGCGGCTGGCCATCACCAAAGGAAGGGCGTCTGGAGTTTTAACAAAGAAAGGAGGGCGGCTCGGTTTCAAAGCTTAGAGAATGTTCAAAACATTGTTCACACGGGAAAAACCGTTAAAACACTATTCATGAAACACTATTCATCCCGAGAAAAAGCTAACCAAAAGTCGATTTAAGCTTAATCGAGGTTCTGTTTACTGTTCACGGATTACTGTTCATGGATTACTATTCTTGGTTTACTGTTCATTGGGTAATATTCATTAAACAATAAAAGTTGGGTCGGGTCAGGATCAGATCGAGTGACGGATTGCTGAAGGTTTCGGACCGTAAATGGGGCTAAAGAGACTAGGTCGGCGGCTGGAAGTAAATAACTTTGTCCCACATCGCCCAAATGAAGTTTTAGCACCTTAGGTCTCCTAGTATAAATATACACGCTTGTACTAGGTTGAGATCATCCCAATTCGAGTATAAGAGTCTTTAGCAATATAAGACAATAAGCTTTTGCAGATTATTCTTGTACTTCCAAAGTATTTACTTAATAAAATCATCTTTTGCATTTTCGGTCCTTAAGTTCTTTTAAAATAAAATTTTCGAGCCCCCATAAAATATAAGTTTTGACAGTGTGAGTTTCAACTCTCACAAAAAGGACCCTCCTGTGCAAGATCCCCCACATACTTCGCCTCATGTGCCTATTCAAGAATTTGGTTCTCCCTCCAGGGACATTATACCTCTACCGCCTTTACCCTCTGCTCTCCCTACTTCTGATGACGAAATGGTTCATGCCTCTGAGCACGATCTAATCCTTTCTCCTATGTCATCAACTTTTGGCAATCATGAGTCATGTCTTCTCAAAGGAAAAGACATTGCTTATGATCCTGCTACACCTTCTTATGTTTTTTCTCTTGATCTCAAGCGCAAATGTTCAGCTTCTCTGGGAATCGTCATTTCCTCTGCTGTGGAGGAATTCTCTGGCGACCCTTGTCCTGTTCGGAAATGAGATCGATCTGATGAATCTCAGGTATCCTGCACGGGCACACAACCAATAGACAGAGGCGCGGGATGCCCGGTACCCCCAAGGTTCCAATGAACATCCTCTCTTGGAATTGTCAGGGACTAGGAGCGACTCCACTATACCCCAGCTAAAGGAAATGAGCCGACGGTTCTCTCCTGAGATTGTTTTCCTAGTCGAAACAATGAATAGTCCCACTATGATCAAGAGTGTTTCTGTTTTAATTGGTTTTCCTCATGTACTTAGTATTCCTCCTGCCGGTAGGAGTGGTGGTTTGTCTCTTTTATGGAAGCACTGAGTTTCAGTTTCTCCCATTTCAGCAGATGTACGTCTACTTGATGTTTCAGTTTCTTTTAATGTAATGTCCTTTAATTTATCCTATCATTATGGTCACTCGTGCGAACAATATCGTCAACAA
The DNA here is from genome assembly GCA_900406415.1 of Isatis lusitanica. Taxonomy (NCBI): domain Eukaryota; kingdom Viridiplantae; phylum Streptophyta; class Magnoliopsida; order Brassicales; family Brassicaceae; genus Isatis; species Isatis lusitanica. The sequence continues at coordinate 23,711 of OVBB01000229.1, forward strand.
CTTTGGGATTGTTTAATTGATTTAGCACCTCTACATTCCGAACCTTGGGCTTTAGTAGGAGATTTTAGTGAGATCCTCTCTAATGACGAAAAATGAGGTGGGCCTGATCGGGGTATGTGGTCTTTTCATGGGTTACAATCTGTTTACACCTCCTGTGATTTAATTGACCTTCGTCATATGGGCCATCGTTTCTCGTGGATTGGTGAAAGACATTCTCACACTATTGAAGAATGCCTCGACAGAGTTGCTATAAACTCTGAATTTTTAGCAGCTTTTCGGCTTCAGAATCTCACTTCCTTGGTTACTGCGGTTCAGATCACTGTCCTGTCCTTACTTTAATTGTGTATCAGCCTTCCCCTCGTCACCATCAGTTTTGCTTTGACAAGCGTTTGCTTGACCTTCCCGACTTCAAGTCTTTTGTTGATCGTGGGTGGAACTCGCCTTCCCTGTCTGCTGGAGCTGATATTACAGAGCATCTTCGTGAATGCCACCGTTCCATTTCCCACTGTCGCACCATTTCAAATATTAATTCTCGCAGGTGCCTAACAGAATTACAACTTGATTTAGATACATCTATGACTTCTCTGTCTCGCCGCTCTGAAGTTCCTTTTCTTAGACATCAGATTGGTTTGGCATACAAGGTGGAGGAGACCTATTCGCATAAATAAAAGCCGAGATTCTTGGATGATTGATGGTGATCGCAACTTCAAATTCTACCATGCTTGCACCAAACAACGCTATGCTTCTAACTATATTTTGTCTATTAGATATTCAAATGACATTGAGTATCGTGGTGACAATCAAGTGGGTAATCACGCTGAAGATTTCTTTCTGTCTATCTACTCATCTTCCGGATCCCCGACTTGTGACGAAATTTTCACTGACTTTGTACCTCGCTTTTCCCCTGAAATGAATGCTACTCTAACCAAAGAATTCACAAACGATGGAATTCACAGAGGTCCGGGTCCGGATGGTTTACGCCTAGGTTCTATCACCAGCATTGGGACATTATTGGTCCCAGGGTTTGCTCAGAGGTTCGACATTTTTTCTCTACATGAGTCATGCTACCTACTGTAAACCACACTAACATTTGTATGATTCCAAAAATCACGTCTCCCTTGACCCTATCAGACTTCCGTCCTATTGGGTTATGCAACGTGAAATATAAGATCATTTTAAACTTTTGGTACACCGACTCAAAGGCTTTTTGAACACCATTATCTTTGAAGCTCAGGCTGCCTTCATCCCTGGGAGAATGGCCTCTGACAATGTATTAGTAGCTAACGAGCTGATGCATTCTTTGAAATCTCGCAATAGAGTTTCACAAACAAACATGGCGGTTAAGACATATATCATAAAGGCTTATGACCGCGTGGAATGGTCTTTTCTGGAACAAACCCTTCAGGCTTTTGGTTTTTGTGATGTTTGGATCGGTTGGATCATGTTGTCTGTGACATCAATTTCATATTCGGTTCTCGTGAATGGACATACCCATGGTCATATTATTCTCCAACGTGGTTTACGTCAAGGAGATCATCTTTCCCTGTATCTCTATATTCCCTGCGCTGATGTCTTAAGCCATCTGATGGACTCCAACATTACGAGAGGTCGGTTAAAAGGCATTAAAGTTGGTAATGGAGTTCCTTCTATCTCACATCTTCTTTTTGTCGATGATTCCCTTTATCCAAGCCAGTAACTGAAATTATCGAGTATTGAAATCTCTTTTTGACCTTTATGAACGTTGCTCTGGACAAAATATAAACCAGATGAAGTCCAGTATTACTTTTGGCTCACGCATTCCCAGTGATCTTCAAGAGCGACTAAAACACATTCTGGGGATTCCGAATCAAGGTGGTGGGGGTAAGTACCTAGGATTTCCTGAACAGTTTGGCCGGAAAAAGTCTGATATGTTTAATGTCATTATTAACAAAGTCAAAGCCTGCACATCGTCTTGGAGAACAAAGTTTCGTTCCCCTGCGGGTAGATAAGTTATGCTTAAGTCAGCCGCTATCTCCATGCCAGTATACTCCATGTCCTGCTTTAAGATTCCTAAGAAAGAAGTGGATGAGATCACTTCCATCCTTCGTCAGTTCTGGTGGAGAAATCAGGGGCTTCTAAAAGCATTCTGTGGATTGCCTGGTCAAAGTTCCAACAGTCAAAACAAAATGGTGGTCTCGGTTTTAAGGATTTGGAGAAGTTTAATGATGCACTATTGGTTAAACAGGCCTGGCGACTCATTACTCACCCTAATACCTTACTCGCCCGCCTTTTTAAAGCCATATATTATCAACAAAGCTCTGTCTTCGAAGCATCCTTTGAACGGCTCCAATCATATGATTGGAAATCTTTGCTACATGGCAGTAAACTTCTCAAACATGGTATCTCTTATAGCATTGGCACTGGTACAAACGTCTAAGTCTACTCAGATAACTGGCTTCCTACTACTCCTCCGTGCCCGGCTTCTATTGATTTAACAGCAGCCCACCTCACTGTTGTTGATCTAATTTATTATGCGGGTCTAGTAAAAGTCTGGAATATAACAACCATTCAAACTTTTATCCAGCCACATGAACATGACTTAGTACGATCTATACATCTTCCTTAATCGTCTGCCCATGATACTCTGTTTTGGTCTTTCACTCATCATGGAAACTACACGGTTAGATCCGGATACCATTTAGTCTTCTCCTTGGATCCGAGGATCAATTCTATCCAACTATCTCACAGAGATCCCCGTCTTAAATCTATCATTTGGAATCTGCCAATACTGCCAAAATTAAGACACTTTCTATGGCGGATTCTTTCTAAAGCTCTTGCGACTCGTACTCGTCTTCGTTCCAGAGGCATGCATGTATCATCTCTTTGTCCTCGCTGTGGTCTGGCTGATGAATGCATTAACCATCTCTTCTTCTTATGCCCGGTTTCTCGCCGTGTATGCGAAGAATGTGCTCTGCCTCATCCTACTCTAACAAGTCCTTCCCAAGATTTACAAGTTAATACGGAGGACCTACTTTCTCAGCATCCATCCCACACTTCCGAGCAAAGGATTCTTCCTTTTTGGGTCTTATGGTGTATCTGGAAATCCCGCAACAATCTCATTTTTAATAATCTCTTGCCAAATCCGACTGAGGATGTCAATATGGATTTGTCTGAACTACGTCTTTGGTTATCGCTTCAGCCACCAACCTCCAATGAAACCCCACGAAGTTTCTCTCAATACTCTTCTTGGCAACGTCCCCGTACTCGTTCTATTAAACGCAATTTTGATGCCAGTTTTCACCCTGATACCCTTGCTGCGTCTGCTGCTCTATGCTTTCGTAATCATCATGATACTTGTATTTTTTTGGGTCTCAGCTCCTCTCGGTCAGGCTTCATCCCCCTTGGAAGCAGAAACCAAAGCTCTGCATCTTGGCCTCCTCTATGCGAGATCTATGGGTCTGTCATCCGTTGTTTTTGAAGGTGATTGTCAATCCCTTATACACACCATTACCGGCCACACCTCCACCTGGAGTATTCATGCATTATGTTCGAATATTCACTCTATAAGTAATGATTTTGAATCCATAGCATTCAACTTCGTGTATCGCTCGGCTAATGAAGCAGCTCACCAATCTAAATTTTCTTCCTTTTGTTTCAGTTCTTCTCATTTCCATATGTGCCTTATACATTCTCTGTAATTACTATGTATACTCTTTCAAATATATAATATGAAACCATGTTTTGTCGGGAAAAAAATAGTATAGACATAATAGAATACTGAGTATGTTGGTGTAAAAGCTAATATGCTCAAATTATCCTTAGAGCTACTCTAAAAATTAAGAGATCGAATGCAGCAATTAGGGGTTGGATTCCACAGAGACTCAAGAACACACAATAGATTATAGTTTTCAAATTAAGCTAAACCAAATCAATGTAGATTAAAGACGGAAAAGCAATGAAATCGGTTGTATATTATATGGGAAAAACCTCAGGCTTAGGGAATTTTCAGGAAATTAGAAAGGCAAGCTAATCAGTCAGTCAGAATTTTTCCACATTTTAGAACTCGAAACACGATGATAAAGTGAACTAGCCGTCGCTGCGTAAGATATCCATGTCTAGCAACCTAAAAAACCAAATTTCTTTGTGAATTTAAAATCTAAACATGCAATAGATTCAGGCTCAACTTGTTCACAATTTCTCCAAACCAAATTTCTTTGTGAATGTACCTAAGATTCTTTATAGTTAACTAGGTGAATACCCACGCATACATGCAGAATCTTATGTTAATAGTTGTCTTTTTAATTCAATAAAAAGCACATACTCTTCCTTTTCTTTGACCCTCCGAGTTAAATTACCAATATTGTAACACCCGTCTCATCCTCACTCGAGAACGGCGTGCCACTAACCACAACATATAACTCAATATTCAATTCCATAAATAAACCACGTCTTAATTTTCGGAAATCCATAGATAAGTCTCATAACCGAAATAACTCGAATAATCGTAAAAACAAAATCTGAACGGAAATACGAAATAAAACCGTAAAAAGCCCCAAAAGTAGCACCCGATCCGGTAAGCGTCTACTACTCCTTAATCTTACCTGAAAGGAAAGAGAAAGGGGTTAGTAATAGGGGAGTCACTCAGTGAGGTATGGGATGCTAGTCACAGAAAATGCAAATTGATCATAGCACGCCATACACAGAAAATAAACTAAACATGCACAACTACGATGCCTTAAGTACCCAAGGAACAACCAATGCCCTACTACCGGATCAAGTGACCGACGAAACCCTCCTCCCCGGAGGTAGTATGGGATAGTGCCCACTCACACCGCCCGTATACGGTTTATCAATCTGCATGAGATACTGACAACCGGTCGACTAAGCTTCTAGTACCCCGATCTTTGGAGGGCGCGTGCGGCGGAGCTGGTGGTTGGGCTTCTCGGCGTTGACTCGTCTTGTCGTTCTGAATCCAATGGTGGCCTTGGATTTTCAGAAACACGGTGGTTAGAGAGATTTGATCGATTTACGATTCGGCCAAAAAAAACCAGATCGGAAAAAGGTTTCCAGGGTTACCTTCGACGCGAAACGGTGGAGATGTTAGTCTATGAGGCTCCCACTGGAGCATTCGTCAACCCGAACGGCATCACCACAAACTTATAGTGGCCATAACGAGTCAGAAACGCTGTCTTACGCACATCCGCCTCATCTATTGCAATCTGATGGTATCCTGATACCAAGTCAATCTTAGAAAACCATGAAGCTCCCTGAAGCTGATGCAACAACTTATCAATCCGCGACAATAGGTACTTTTTTTATGGTCACCTTGTTCAAGCCCTGGTAATCTATGCAAAGCCTGAAACTCCCGTCTTTTTTCTTAACAAATAATACTGGAGCTCCCCATGGTGAACTACTCGGCCTGATAAATCTCTTATCTTTCAGCTCCTCCAACTGCTTTTTCAGCTCACCCATTTCTGCTGTAGCTAAGCGATACGGTGCTTGAGAAACCAGATTCGTCCCTGGCCCCAACTCAATGGTAAGAGCGTCTCCTCTAGCTGGCGGTGGTCCCGTCCATGGCTCAAATACATCCGCATACTCTGCGACGACGGATATATCACGCAACTCATGCTCTCCATCATTCGGGACCATAGCAATGGTAGCTAAAAAACCCTCACCTCCTCGCTCCAATAGCTCCTCAGCATGCAACATAGAAATGATGGAGACTCCCAAATCCGTCTGAATACCCTGAAAAATGATCATCCCCTCCGGACCCGGAATATGAACTCTCGCCTTCCGGCACTCTAGGCTTACATCATGTCGCACTAACCAATCCTTCCCCAAGATCACATCGTAGTGATTAAGCTCCATCTGAGATAGATCGCTGCTGAACTCAACTCCTCCGAGTACAACCGGCACTCCTTGATGAATGCGTAAAATCACTCGGCACCGTCGGATCAGTAAGGCCGACTTTCGTCCCTAGAAACTCACTTGAGCCTTGAATCGAACACACCCTGAAAAGACCAGCGCTTGGCCAAACTCGGACAAACAAAACTACCAGGAGCTCCTGAATCGAATAAGGTGAACGCTGCATCACCCCCAACCATAACTGATCCTATACAAACATACTACTAAACGAATTGCTCCACAACAACAAAAACTCGAAACAAAAGAACTAAATAAAAAAGACATACCGGCTATCGGCTCAGCTATCTCCTCATGGTCTACCCCGGCCGCAAACATTTGCGGAGCAATCGCTTGACGCTTAGCTGGTGGCGGAGGTAATGCCTGCAATCTCCTCGGTCTCGGACACTCCCTCGAAAAATGTCATGGCTGGTTGCAATTAAAGCAAGCCCTCGGTCCCGCTTCTAGCGCTGCGGCTGGCGCTGGAATCTTCTTAATGGCTGGTGCATCCACTGGCTTAGCCTGGCAAGCCCTGGAAACATGCCTTGTCCAACCACAGGTAAAACACCTAGGGCACTCTCCAGTATGATGACGACGACAACGCGGACAAAATTGCAGCCTTGAAAAGTCTGTGTCATTCTCTGAGTCCCTGGAGCCTTCCCAGGCTTAGGCTGAGTCTGCTCCTCAGCTAACCCTCGCTCCTGGAAAGCGGCCTTCTCGATAAGATCGACCAAAAAACCGTAGTCCCGCACTGCACAACGGTTGCGGATCTCTACTCGTAAATTTTTCAGAAACTTCGTGATCAAATCCTCCTAAGCAATGGTCACTACGGCTAATCTGCGGAGACGAGTGAACTCCCCCTCATACTCTCGAACACTCACCATCCCCTGCGGCAGACGCTCAAAAGCATTAGCATTTTTATGCCTAACCTCTCGGGTGAAAAACCACCGGTCAAACTCCCTCAGAAAATGCTCAAAGGTGAGCACAACCCAGCCACAGCTACTTTCGACAACTCCGTCCCACCAGTGTAAAGCATCATCCTTCAGGTACTATATACCGAAATCCAGCCTGAACTCCTCTGGACACCTCGTGGGCTCAAGGTTGCGAACAAGAGACCTCCTCAAGTTGTCAGCGGCAGGAAAATCCACAGCTCCAGTGAAGTGCTCCTGTCCCATATCCCGCATTTGCTTCTTGATCACCCAATACGTGGGTCTCTCCTCAGCTCGGGGCAGTGGGGGTGGCAGGAAGCGAGCACCTGGAATATTACCCCCTGGTTGTGCTTGGCGAGTGGCAGTTGCTACTTTCTCAGCCTGAAGACCCAACTGACGGGTAACCTGAACAGTAGCAATACGAGCAGCTCCCTAAGAAGCAATCTGAGCAACCCGAACTGCATCATGATCCATATTCCTGCCACCTCCTCTGCGATCTGCCACCTTCTCTGCGATCTGCCTCATCGCATCATGGTTGTCATCCTGAATGACAGTTTGCGTGACGTTTACAGTTCCTGCGACTCCGCTAGTCTCTGCTGTGCGCCCACGTCCTCTGCCTCTAGTAACTCGAGTTCCTCTTTTTGGCGGCATCTGAAAAAGGAAGAAAACTAGTTACAATCCGCTGACGGAACTGAAATAAATGAATAGTAGATTAATACCAGATGGGTGCAAATTTTTTTTTAAATCCCCCAAATCCCAGAATATTGAAAACCGTTGAAAACTGAATTTTTAAATCCACTTCTCGTGTCAGAACCGAGACAGCTAAAACCTAAGCTCTCATACCAAAATGTAACACCGCTTATCCTCACTCGAGAATGGTGTGCCACTAACCACAACATATAACTCAATACTCAATTCCATAAATAAACCACATCTTAATTTCCGGAAATCCATGGATAAGTCTCATAACCGAAATAACTCGAATAATCGTAAAAACAAAGTCTGAACGGAAATACGAAATAAAACTGTAAAAAGCCCCAAAGTAGCTCCCGATCCGGTAAGCGTCTACTACTCCTTAATCTTACCTGAAAGGAAAGAGAAAGGGGTTAGTAACAGGGGAGTCACTCAGTGAGGTATGGGATGCTAGTCACAGAAAACGCAAATTGATCATAGCACGCCATACAAAGAAAATAGACTAAACATGCATAACTACGGTGCCTAAAGTACCCAGGGAACAACCAATGCCCTACTACCGGATCAAGTGACCGACGACACCCTCCTCCCCGGAGGTAGTATGGGATAGTGTCCACTCACACCGCCCGTATATGGTTTATCAATCTGCATGAGATACTGACAACCGGTCGACTAAGCTTCCATTACCCCGATCTTCGGAGGGCGCGTGCGGCGGAGCTGGTGGTTGGGCTTATCAGAATTGACTCGTCTCGTCGTTCTGAATCCAATGGTGGCCTTGGATTTCAAGAAACACAGTGGTTAGAGAGATTTGATCGATTTACGATTCGGCCAAAGAAATACCAGATCGGAAAATGGTTTTCGGGGTTACCTTCGACGCGAAACGGTGGAGATGGTAGTCTACGAGGCTCCTGAAACAGATCGACGACTTTAGTGCTTGACAGCTCTATTTTTGCAGAATAACGATGCTTTTAGAGTAACAATGCTTTTAGAGTTTTGTGGTGAAAAAAGAAAGAACATAAGTCTATATATAAGAGGTATACCTAGGATTTCGTGATGGGCAGTTAGGCCTGATTGGGTCTGAAAAACTGGATCTTACAAATATTTTTGGTATTTTCCTCGATCTGAACAGAATTAAACACTCGGTCTTCACCTATCGTCTCCTTTGTGTTTTGTTAGATGGAGTGAAAGTCCAAACTTATCATTAACCCCAAACCATTTCTTTTTTTTTTATGTCAAGGTTACTCATCCCATTACATAACCTCTTCACCAAAGAACGTAACTAAGGTCTAGAAAGAGTCTTATTGTATAAGAGAATATGTTTCGTATATTTGAGAAGAATGATTTGTACACAGCTTTATACAATATTCAGAAAGGTAAATATAGAAATGCCTAATCACAACTAATCGTATCTAATTAGATCAATCACCATAACTCCTAATTATACATTTTCTATCAGTGCTCAATACTCTCCCTCAAGATGGAGGGTTCTTGAAGACTCCAATCTTGGAACAAGCATGTTGAAAACGGGAGCGCGGTAGTGGTTTTGTGAGAGTGTCGGCCAGTTGATCATGAGTTGATACATGAGAAACACACAACATTCCAGCTTGAATTTGGTTTCGGACAAAATGGTAGTCAAGTGCAATGTGTTTCATGCGGGAGTGAAAAACTGGATTGGCGCATAAGTACGTGGCTCCAACGTTATCACAATATATAACAGGAACAACAGGAAGCTCAATCTTGAGTTCAGTAAGTAAGGAGCATACCCATCGGACTTCTGCATCAGTGTTGGCAACAGCCCGATACTCAGCTTCAGTGGACGAGCGAGCTACGCCAGTCTGTTTCTTAGAGGACCATGAAACCGGGTTGCGACCAATGTATAGAATGTAGCCATTGGTGGAGACGTAGTCGTCGGTATCACCGGCCCAATCCGCGTCGGAGAAATCATGAAGAGCAAGTGGAGAGTCGTTGTAGAACGTGATACCATGTGTAGGAGTACCAACTAGATATCGGAGTACTCTCTTGGCGGCAGCCCAATGTTCGTGAGTAGGTTTGTGCATGAATTGTGACAAACGGTTGACAAGTCAGGACGTGTGAAAGCAAGATATTGAAAACTCCCAACAAGTGAACGATACTGAGAAGGGTCGGTGAGAGGAATACCGTCGTGGAGAGTCAATTTTGGTGTGTTTGGCATCAGTGTAGTCACAAGTTTGGATTCAGTCATATTGTATTTGGCGAGGAGGTCAGCAATGTATTTGCGTTGCATAAGGTGGAGACCTGAAGCAGAACGTGTGACTTCAACACCAAGGAAGTAGTGAAGGTTGGTGGGATCTTTGATGGAGAAGCGGTCCGCAAAACACTTAAGAACTTAAGAGATACGAGCATCATTGTTGCCAGTAACGATCATATCGTCAACATAGACGAGAACATAGGTGATTGACGAGCCGGTGATGAATAAACAGAGAAGTGTCGGCAAGAGAAGCAGTAAAACCAGAATCCAACAAGTGTTGTTTGAGAGAACAATACCAGGCTCGAAGAGCTTTTTTCAAGCCGTATATGGGTTTGCGGAGTCTGCAGACAAAGGAGGGCCTGTCGTGATCGATGAAACCGGGTGGTTGAGACATGTAGATTTCTTCGGTTAAGTCT
>OVBB01000230.1:3868-33741 GCA_900406415.1 Isatis lusitanica
TCCAAGAGGGGGGCAGCTGCCCCTGATGAGTTTTAAAATTTACATGTAAAATTCTATAGAATTTTGATGATCACTCTTATTTTTAGCAATTCTACACGTAGAATTTTGATGATCACTCTTATTTTTAGCTATTCTACACCTAATTCTTTGAATATTTTTAATAATGCCCCCTATGAATTTTATCTCTACATTCGCCACTGCCTGGTGGTGATGTGATGAAAGCTTAACAGCTTGATTGAAAGTTTAAAAGCTTGTGATGGTTAACCTACATTTCGAAATTAATCCAAGAGTACATGGAAAATAGAGATGAATCGAAGAAGAGACCTAAAGACAACCGAGACTAACCAGCTTCTTTAAAAGTCATTTCATTATCTGGTTAATAGTTAGTTAGTCCACATATTATCATATTTGTGTAAATTATACAGTAAGCAAAACAAAACAGTTTGCAAAAGAAATTGTAATTCAGTTTGTAGTCATTTATATTCATTTGAGAATACAAAGAAAGTGATCTTCATGATAAGAAGTTATCACCGTCTATGGTTTCTATATGTTTAATTTATTCTATAGTTTGATTTTCTAAACTTAAACTAAAGTTTTTGGGATGCATTTATCAATTTTTGTTGCTTGAAGATATTCATAGAAATTATTTTCCTAAACGGGTCGTGACAAAAATTATCCTACATATATCAGTCAATCTCCCTAACACACAATGGCGATGATATGTAATATGTATACAGTATACGAGTCAAAGCTGGCACCAAAGATCCATGAATCCGAGGAAAATAAGCTCATGGTTTTTAATGTTGCTTTAGATTTTTTTTATTATCCAATCTGAAAGATCCAAAGATTAATTTGTAAGTGAGACTGGACAGATATAATGAGTTTAATATAAATCTAGAGAGATCATAAAAGTATGAGATCGAAGATTTGACTAGATTTGGGATTTAGCTCGTTGAGAATATACATGAATTGGTATAAGATTTAGATCAGGTATGAGAGAGTCGACTTTTAAAGGTATGTACAAGCAACCAAAATCTTTAAATTTTCGTAAAGGATATGATCAAAAAAAAATTAGAAACATGATTAACCCAGTTACAAGAATACACTATAATTTCTAACCAAAATTTTGTAAACTATGTANGATTATCTTTAAAATATTGTCGAAGACAATTTCCACGTATACACACAGCTATTCAAATAACATATAAAAATGTTGATAAATTCAAAATAATCATTTATGCATTAGAAACAGTCTGTAAATTATATGGTATACTCTTTGGTGAGAATGATCTTTCTATGTATAACAAGGTTTCTTAGATTGACGATATATTACTTTGGTCAGAATTAAAAAAATAAAGATATTATAATATTTCATAATTTAGGAAGAAAGCTAAAACTAACATATAAAGATAAAAGTCTCAGTAAGACTGAATGCTTTTAGGAAATATAAATTTAGGCTGTAAAATATTGTTTCCCTTCTCGTGTCATAACAACATTATCTAATTGGACCAGCTATACACATGGATAAGGATGACTGAATATATTTTAGTCTAGTCAGTCAATAAGAGGTTTACAATAAAAAATATTTATTATTATTATTATCTAGTCAACAAAAGTTTTACAATAATCTAAAATACCTAAAATGTATTTTCAGAATTAAAATAAAAAACCATAAAAGGTATAATATATGTACGAATTTAAAAATTATATATGAAAATTAAATACTATCTAATCATATATAGCTAATTAGCTATTGACACGAAGTCATGTTCACGTACGTATTAAAAGAAAAAAAAGGAAGAAAAGAAGAAAGAAGGAAACAAATCGTAAAAAATGCATTCAACGGTTAGTAACCCATAGTATTAATTTTCCTTCTGTTGAAAAAAAAGGAAAAGCTACTTTCCAGCCATGTAATACTTTTATACCATATATGTATCCTATTTTAATTTAATTATTTTCCTACAATCAAAAATATGATTTTATTATGCTAATGAATTCCATTTTTTCTTTTGTTTATCATAATTTCAACTAAAACAAAATCATATATAAATAGATGTATAAATTATTTTTATAAATTAAATGTAAATAATATTTTTAGTACATGATATGTCATTACATGGTTTTGAAAAAAAAAATGTTTATAAGCTTTTGTGTAAAGTTAAAAATATAAATTAGTACATAAACTTTTTAAAAACCGTTCGCGCGCCTGAGAAGAATTCCGTAAGATCCACGGTATGTTCTTTCGCTAAATGATCTTTCTATGTATGATCTTTTTATTCAACATTTACACAACCCACTCATTTTGCTATATAAATAGACCTTAAAGCCAACAAACTTGAACACACAAACAAGAAACAAACAAAAAAAATAACAATGAAAACGAAAGTGAAGAAGGTGAAACTAGCGTTCATAGAAGATAAAAAGGCGAGGGAAGCAACATCCAAGAGGAGGACCAATGCGGTGATGAAGAAACTTGGTGAGATGATGAAGCTTTGCAACGTCAAAGCATGCCTGATCTTCTTCCTTCGGCCATCAAGGGAAGGTACTGAAGAGTTGTGTGCCAAGTTTCTGAACTTGTCGCTAAGCCAGACGAGGGAGTTGGTGAATCAAATGATCACCAAACCAGACGAAGAAGATGGTGAGGAGAACCTTAGCAAGAAAGCTGAATCTTCTGCTTCTTGTTTTCCTCCTCCTCCTCCTGTTGTTCACCAAGCTTGGTATAATCATAGGAACAGAGGTGAATCTTCTGCTTCTTCTTTACCTCGCCGTCCTGATTATTTCGAAACCTGGTATAATAACAAGATGCAAAGTGAAAGACTTTATGAATATCAGGCTCAGAGACTCTATGCATTCAACATGACGCATAACTTGAGTCAGAATCTGAATCTGAATCAGAATCTGTATCTGAACCAGAATCAGAATCTGAATCAGAATCTGTATGTGAACCAGAATCAGAATCTGAATCAGAATCAGAGAGAGCCATTTAAGGTTAACTACCAATCTCTTTATGATTTCTATGATGGAATCCCACAAATGCTAGCTGCCTTCAACAAGAAGCATAATATCAACGTGCATCACAATCTGGTTCCGTATAACAAATACACTGGTCCGGAGACGGATTCAAGTCTCAATGAAAACGAAGACTCCATGGATACTTCAGAAGAGCAGATGGATGAATCAGAAGACGAGGGGAACACTCCTTACATGGACGGCAGCTCAAGTGCTCAACCCATAATCATTGATTAGTGGAATGAGATTGTCTTTGCGTCAAGTACTTTGTCATTTGCATTGTTTTTTTTTTTTTGTGTTTTCCTCATTTCTTCTTTTGTCAAACTGTTTTCTTCATTTCAGAAGATTTCTACATGATGTCTTCTAGTTATTTAGTTAACAATGTTGTAATAATTAAGGCATTTGCCTTTTAATTCAGTTATGTTATTTTCAAATGTTTGAATGTTCGGTAATGTGTTCGCGGGAAAATAGTTTAGTTTAAATTTAAACGAAGAAATTAATCATGTTAAAATAGTTTCAACCGTTTCTAAACGATAAAAATCTAAAAGAAGAAATTGATGTTAGTTTCCTAAAAAAATAATTATTTAAAAACACAAATTTTTTTTATAAAAAATACATACGGAACAAAAGTTATAACAGACGATAACATTCCTTAATTTTTTGAAATATCTCCAAAAGATACTTTATATTTAAAATTTTATAAACTTCGATAAACTTTGAAGTTTGTGGGTTTTTCCAATAAAAAAATATGTCAACTCGACCCCTAAAAATTAGCATTTTGCATTATAATCCTCAAAACTGTAAGATCAAAAAAAAAAAATAATTAGATATTATATGAAATAAAGACACAGATAAATACTAATAAACACACACAAAAACTAAACCATAAATTACAACTAAGATAATAAAATTACTCAATAAGTTATTTACTTACATAGTATGTATTAATTCCTCTATTCTCATTTTAATTTTTTGGCGTTTTAATTTTGTATGTGAAAAAAAAAATCATAAAGATATATGTAAGATATTTAGAGACATAGAATTGTACGAACTAAGATGATAAAACAATAGTAAATTATTTATAAGATATATAATTAAATATAAGCATTATCTCTTAAATTTAAAATTACTTATCATTTATTTTGTGTTCATAATTCATTACTAAAAATCTAAAACTATAAACATTTCTTCTCTTGAATATATTCCAAAATCTCAAATATGATCAATTTAAAATTTTAATTAATAGTTATTCCATTATTACCAGCCAAAACTATAATATTATTGTATTTACTATATTATTTAATAAATTCATATCCAAGTAAAGCTAGAAATTTCATTCTTAAAAGTTAATAGGCTCTAGTCATGGATGTTATTCTATATTTTTATAATTAAAGGAAAAAGATAGAAATGCGTAGGACAAGCGAAGCACGTGAAGGAAGCCTGGTCGCACCTCGAGTTTGCAGGGTTGATACAATCGCCATGCCTGAGTACACTTCAACACCAGACAACTTCAAGGTTGTATCATTTGAACCGAAGCTGAATAATGTTTGGTAAGATTATTGGAACACTAATAAACTGGGGCTCTCTTTTGTTTCTTATTATCATGTGTTGATGCTTGCGAAATGCAGAAGTGTGCAAGGAGCTTTGAATACAAGAGGATCATTGTGAGGTATCGACGAGGATGTCTGGTGACCTTGAGTTAGATGTTTAAGTTTGGACCAACACATATTGTTGACTCAAGTAAAAAAGTTTTGAGTTCTGATCAAAATGTAAAGACTTCTTTTAGGTATAGTTGTTTGTCTAGGGTTATATTCTATGAAGCAGAAGAGATTCATCTATTGCAGAATATACCATACTGTATCTGATACAAAGAAATGAAGGTTTTCTTATAACTTTTGTGTTCCTTTTTTTTTTGTCTTTTACTAAAAAGTCGTACAATAGAAGAACGGAACCGGACAGATGTATTGGTCCTCGGGACGAACACCTTTTTGCTGCTCAGAAATGGCAGTTGGAGTTAACCAAATTTGGTAATCAATCATCGAGCAGATCCATCCAGTCTGTGTCCTGCATTTGCAGAGACGACTCCTTGTCCATTGAAGGCTTTTTTCATTTTATTTTTGCAAGCAAAGAATCCAAGAAATCCAACAAAATTATAACTAACCCAAAAGCCAAATATTGTCGTTCCTCCTGCGTCCAGACAGAGAACTCGACGAAAATAAACAAACAAAAAAACTGAACCCAACTTCTAGTAAGGATGACTTGTGTGTGCATGTATTTGTTACCTCAATAACAGTATCTGTCACTCGATCCCGAGATTCCACACTTCTGTAGTCTTTATATCAGAAAGGCATATCAAACAACAACGAGAAACGATACCAAAAGACAAGAAATAAAGCAAGCTATAGACTTTCATACGTCAGAGGAATACAATGAATTAATCTGTAAAAGTTTTACCTACCTTAAAACGCTTTTGACCTCTTTTAACAAATAACCGATGGTCTCAAACTCTTAGAATAGCTGTGTGAAACGGTAGAAAGACAACTTTTCATCCGTAAAACTTTTAAACAGTTCCAAACAAAAGAAACACACACATGCTAATGGAAACTTAAGGGGGCGTCACAATTTCTACCTCATGAGTATGCAAAGTCCCTGGCCCCAAGACATAGAGAGGCAACACATTATCTCAAACTAGTACTGGCGAATGGGGCTTCTCGAGACCCTTTTGTGACTAGACCTTCCGTGAGGAGACCGTGACCTGCTTCGGTCACGACCCTCTCTCCCACTCCTGGATCTCCTGTCATAAGGCTTTCTATGATTCCTACCACGGTCTCTGTGTCGGTCCCCATCTCTGTCTCGATCCCGATCACGCTGTCTTTCTCTATCAATAGAATCACTCCTCTTACTCTCGCTTTCCTTGTCCCTCGGTTTCCTCTTGTCATCCGTTTCTTTTCCTCTGACTAGCCTCTCTTCGTCCTTCCCTTTATCTTTAGCAGCCTGCAATTTAAAAAGGACTATTATCGGTATCCCCAACTTCCAAGGAATAGCGAATTACATGAAGCAAGATTCGATATTCATTCAGAGACTTACTTTTTGTTCAGCAAGAAAATCCCGGACCATGCCATAGCCAACATGTTGCTTCCCAGTGACATGAGACTGAGTCCTTTCTACAGCATCATTAGCCACAAGGAATGACCCACAAACCTCACACAGTGCCATCTTCTTCTCCTGTACCATCGCTATTGCCTTCTCATTTGGTCGTTGTAAGAGCACTGCCTTCTCAGTATTAAGCGCTTCCACCTACACAAGTTTCCAAAAAATAAGCACAAGATCTATGAGCATAGCAAAAGTGTCACATGAATTATAACAGCAGATAGGGAGGAACCAAGCAGATCACCATATTACAAGATTCATTACGGTAGTTTGGAAACTCAGTATTTTCTTAGCTTCTTTAAAACTCAAGAGCATGGTAAAAGGATAGTACCTTCCTCATTAGCGCTTCAGCTTCATCCACTTTGCCTTCTTCACCAAGTGCTTCCACTTGTTCCAGAAGGTTCTTAATCTTCTCCTCCAGAACAGACAGCTGCTCAGCTTTTTCTGGAGACAGAGAAGGTGGTGGAGCAGGTTCGATCTCTTGTGCAAGGCGCTCTCGTCCACGCCTCACCTTCCTGTCGAGATCATTCACCTGTAACCAATTCCAAAACCTTAGCCGAGGCAAGAAACCGATTCTAATGAAAAAAGTAATGGGAGTGGCAAAGCATTACTTACCAACTTCTCGCAAAACTGAACAAGCTCAGCCTCGAATTTAGGAACATAGGAATCATGCCTCGGAGAGTTCTCAAAGCTGAAACAAGCATCCCAAACACACACACACACACACACATAAAGTTAGCCTCTTTGTGAGTCATTGTGTAAAATAACGCTCTCAAGGAACTTTTTTGTTTTCAAGGCCATGAATATGCAATAACAAGAAGAGAGTAGTACAAGTAAGTGGATTATTCAAATGAGGCTCATAGTTGTCTCACAAGAATCGATTCAGATTCGGAAAAGTCATAGTTAGAACATTACGAATACTGGAAATCTAGTGTAGATTCTAATGAAGCCTCACCTCTCTTTCAACTTTGGATCATGAATTCTCGAGCATGCTCCTGAAACAGAAACACAAAGGAACGATAATGAATCTGAAAGATAATAAAAGCTTTTTTCGAGGGAAAAATAGTGAGTATTGACTAACCAAGATCGCTTTTGGTGTTGACGAAGAGATCATGAGGACAAAATCGAACCATATAGAATGCACACACTTCCCTGTCGTCCCACTTAATCTCCTTGAAACCTCTTCTCTCTTCGTCTGTCAGATTACGAGCTGCGAAATCCACAGGTTTTATTGGCTGATTTAAACGAAAATTCACCAAATTCTAAACATGAAAAACCAAAAACTAAAGCTCAATTTCAGGTTGAGACTTAGATTGCCGCTCTTCGGAGACTCACCTGCGCCCATGAGTTCGTCCAACAGAGCTCGTTGAGCATCCATGGCGGATTACGAAAGTGATTCCGGAGAAAGTATAGGCAGTTGCCGAATCGAATTTGAGAGAGGATGGATGGCGAACAAAAGTGCACGAGGGGTGATGATTAGGGTTTCCTTCGCCACGAACTTGTTCGCAAAAGGGCGTCTATATACCGTAAACTCTATTCACTATATACTGAAATATTTATATGTTTTATATTAGTTTTGTATATATATTTACTTCCGATAAATATAAAATCTTAAGATTTTATTTACATATCATGTATGTTAAACATCAGAGATATTTGATTTTTTTTTCCACAAATCAGATACAACAATAAACACAAAAACTAAAATAATGTTGACGAAAGAATAAAAAGAAATCAAGTTATCATGAGATATTAAATCTGTTAAAGTTTTTTTTTTCCTAACTGTCATCTTGCTGATGAAACACTACAATTCACTATATATTACTTTAATTAAGAAAATTAATTGAAATATTGTTGGAGATGAATGTGGACTTTGTTTTCTCGGTGAACTCAAAAAATTTGATGAATCATATTCTTGTGTTTGTGTTGGCTCTTCGATAGCCACTCGGGATCTTTGATCACTTGTTTTAAATATAAAGAACAAGAAGATTTTGAATTTTAAGAAGTATTTTATACTTCATAAAACCTTTTATAGCTTTACTGCATTATTGATAAGAATAAAATTTACTACAAAGTGTGAAACTTGTCTTTTTTATATAGGCATCAAAACTTTCACAATGTAATACAATATGACAATGGCCGAACCGATTTGTTAGCTCAAGTCTCGTAGACACCAAAGTACGTTTTGAGTATGGACCTCCAAATTCAAAGCAAAAAAATTGAGAAGACTAATCGAAACTGATACGACGCATCTTACAGACAAGATTAGCCGTAGGGAAATCGAGTTCACTACCAGCTTCTGATTTCATAACATCTTTGAGCTCATCTCTTGGTGTAGCCAAACACGTCTGAAACGTTGCGAGAACAGGCGGAATCGGCATGGACAAAGCCGAAAGCACATTGCTCAAATACTCTATATCTACAGAGAGTTGTTGCGCTCCTCGGTCCGATATGTGTTGGATCCCTCTCAGTTGATCCATGTACAGAGCCGTTGCGCCTTCTGCTATCTGTTATTTTATGGTCTTTAGTCTATTGCGAATTCGAGGTTTGAGACTTAAAGCAAAAGTTAAAGACTTTACCTTGAACATCCACTCAGTTGCGAAGAACTGTGCGTCCTCGTTGTTTGAATCGCCGTTGGTTGAGATTCCTTCAGCTAGAGGCTCAAGCTGCTGAGGCAAAGTGAGGAGATATTCTCCAACGCTTGTAACGTAAGACTGAGGGTAAGAGCTGAAGTTTGGTAGAGGAAAAGCGGTTTGTTCCTCCACTGAAGACCAGATTGGTAGGCGAGATACTTCCGCGAGTCTTTGCCTGACTTTTGATATGAGGATGTCGTAGACAAGTTCGTTGACTGTATCGGCAAATGTAGCGACTCTCTGAGATGCCAGAGGCAGTGCGTGGAACCTTGGATCTTTAGACTGTAACAAAACAAAAGGAAAAGAGGAAGCGATACACATGAATATTGCAGAGTCAAATTCAGAATCTTTGTAAATTAAGACTATATGCTTTTCAAGAACCTGCTCCAACAGGTTTAGGAGTTTGTGAGCCTTCTCCGGAACATCGACCAACCGAATAGCTGCTACTTCTAGGGAAGCTCGTCCAGCCATAGACAAATCTCCAGCTGTTTGTTCACTTGTCATGTGTGACTGATTCTGATCCAAATTTGTGCCGAATAATGAAATAGACAAGCTGGAGTTTAGTCTAGCTAGAGTGGCTCTCAAAGAAGCTTCAAATACAGAAGACCTGCTCGTAAGACAATCAGCTACGGTAAGTATTTGCAGAGCTCCCTGGACAATAGACCATTCCTCATTTGAAGTCAAGTCCATCTTACGAGAGCTCTCCCTTTTCTCTGCAAGTCCATCACCTGTACCATCCACTCCAAACACAACTCTCAAAGATTTGAGTGTTTCCTGAAGCATAGAGATATACTGCAACATTATGTCATCTAGTGCAAGTATCAGCTCGTCTGCCTCTGAGCCGCCAGTGAAGCTGATACATCTCTCAACCGCAGCTTCAAGAAGAACAACAACTTGGGGAATAGACTCTTCCATCCTACGCACCGTTTCGCTGAGTTCAATTCCTTGAGCCCCAACACCTCGTGTAACGGCCCCTCTCAGATCCACAACTGCAATCTCAGAGGACAAAATAGCACGTTCCATCTTCCCGTACCTAAAGCATGATCAATTCTAATGTCACAAGCAGCCTTGAAGAACCATCGAAAAATGAGGCACTCCATAAATGATAGAAATAGAAATGGACAGACGTGGGGAATAGAGAACTACACAGTACACTGCACAACACGAAAACTTACTTTTGCTTAAACAATTCAAAGGGTGAGTAAACGGCCTTCAGCGTATCTATTAAGACCCTGAGTTCAGATTCGGCAAACAGGTGCTGAATATTTCTTGCAAAGGATCCAGTTACGTTGTGCAGGTCAATAAGGGCCTCAAGATGCTTAGTCTGAATATTAATACCCTTGGGTAAGTCTCCGGATAAGAGATCCATCACGCCTATTCAAGAAAAACATCAGAAGTGTCAGCACTCTTCTCATTACACATAAATGTAAGACAAACTAAATTAATGCTCAATTGTTTTGGGAGATTTGCAATCACTAAATGAAATGATCCAATAGATTGTATAATATAATTTCAGATTTTCTTCAAACCTCTCTAGTAAATTGACAGATTCATCAAGTTGGCTATTATGCCCAAAAATAACGAATCCAGACAAGAATACTCGAAAACAGTAGCTCATGTCGAGGTAGAAGAAACTGATCCCTCGGAACTATCTAGCAAAGCATGAGGATAGTAGAGTAAAACCACCTAGGAAGCAAGTAATCCCGATCCATCTGGGTAAAAGCACTAGACTAATCTAAATGCACTGACATCATATCCAACCTTTGGCGAGTGTTTTTGTTTCAGGAACAGCATCTCCTGTTGCAAGGTTAAGACGAGAAACAAAACTAGCCCCAAGTACTCCCATGGTCTCAACCAACAGTTTTGGGACGAGAGTCATGTAGTCATCAGGGAAGGCAACCATACACCTGAACAATCATGAAAGCAAAATCACATGATTGGGCATAAAGGTCTGACATACTAAACTGGAACCACCTAGCATCTATTTACTGTAAAAAAAGTACACAATTACCATTTCCATTCCTGCTCAAGATAGAGCAGCAACTCGTCGTAAAAGCTTGGCAGCCAACTGGCGAAGGATGTCTGCGTTGATGTCGATTGAAACTCATCGCCGCTAGACAACCTTTGGCTTTCAGTTCTCCCACTTGCAAGCTTGTTGGCTTTTTGCTTTGTGTCGAAATCATCCCAGAGTTGTTTTATTGGCTTTAGACGGACTTTTGAATATTGCAACTCCAGAGACTTGAATCTCCCAATCCGGATAAGGATTCCTCGCAGATCTTGGGCAACATCAACCTGCCAAATTTGGGGAAAGGCTTTTCAGTCTTATAATAGCAACGAAGACCACAACCTAAACTAATTGTGTGTTTCTAGATATTTCGATACCAACCTTGTGATATGTCAATGCATCAGTAAGACGTGGCTGCACCATCGCCTCCAGCCTATCCTCCAACACTTCTAGTTGCTTTCTAACATTAGCAAATTCTGCAACCTGTTGATCAAAATTGGAGTTAGAGTGAGTGAAGATTAAAAGAGTTAAAACCCGTCACACTACACAATTTTGGTATTAGCACTACCTCTCCAACAGCAGACAAGCAATTTCTCATGCTGGCAAGAGTTTCTGCAGCACGAGGAAGATCGCCACTAGCAAAAACATCCTCAACCGTCGAGCTTAGCTGAGTTAACCCAGCAGCATCCTGTTGCATATACGAAAGAGAAGAGAATCAATTGCAGAAGGAATCAAGATTTGATTCACAAAAATGGATTCATAAAATTACTAAGCATAATGACCTGTAGTGTTTTGTAGGCAGCCTCCATTCTCTGCTTGACATTGTCCACTCTAGCAAGAGTAGCAATACAATCTGCTGAAGATCCCTCTGCCTGCAAGTACCAATTCCGATATTACCAAACTCTGCTGAGAAAGAAACATCCTAGAGAACACCTAAATCATGCATAATAACTTGTGATCTGATCTGATATAACACTGTTTCAGTGTGAAGCTAGAGGATATCCAAACAAAAGCTCAGATTCAGTCTCCAAAGGACATCGACACAATGCGTACCTTTTTGAGCTTCTGGAGGATTCCGGCAACTGAACTACGCAGAGACACCGCATCATCTCGGAGCCGCAAGACGTCGCGAGTGGCGCGAGGGACACGGAGGAGAGCGCCTCCGCTCTGCTCTTCGAGAGACGCTCCGATCTCCTCGGAGGCGATCTGGAGCTTCATTTCCAGATCCACCAGGTGTTTCTCGAGCGAGTCCTGCGGGTGACGCGCTTGGCATGACGAGTTAACCCACCGCTTCGCATCGAACTTCTCGTCTGAGAACGGACCCAGATCCAGCATCATATCCGATTACTCAGATCCCCACTCCGTTCTGTTGATCCCCTGATTTTCTCTGTTTTCGCAGAGGCGTCGAAGAAGAAACTGGACCAAATCAATCTAAACCGACTTGTAATTCGGTTTTCAATCGGTACAAACCTTAATTCTACACAAAACCTTTATGTTTAGAAGATATTATATTTAAAAGTGTTCAAAAAAAAAAAAATTAAATACATTTACGTTGGTATGTGAGTTTGTGACAATGTATTTTATAAAACATGTCTTTATATTAATCATTTTATAAAATTATATTTCAACTAAAAATATTATATATTTTAATGATCAAATCAGAAAATGTAATTTAATGATTATCACAGAATATTATAATTTTCTGTTTTAGTGGAATTAAAATAATATTGCGGTTTTAGGTTTTTAGCAATAAAATTTAATTTTGCGATTTAATTAGAAAACAGAACTTTGCAATTGTGACGGAAAAATATGATTTTATTATTTTAATGTAAACTATATTTTCAGTTATAGTAAAAAAATAAGATTTTACAATTTTGAGAAAAAAACGGAGATTTCAAGATTTTTTGGTAGAAAAATAAAATTAAAAACTTGGTGAAACATATAATTTTTAAGATTTTGATAAGAAGACAAATTTTTCTGGATGTGATGATACTTTAGTCAAAATTTTACTACCTCCTTGCGGTTAAGTTCTACTCACCACCACACACTTGGAAGCGTTCTTGCAATACAATAGACTTTGCAAGAGGAAGACTCAGAGGCTGTAGAGTAGCTCTTGTGAAGTAAATAGTGGTCCTTTAAAATATCTTGTCTGATTTGTGCTCTGGAGGTAGTAACCAGTCTATGTGAATGCACTTTTGGACTGATGATACATGATACCTCCACTTGTATGGGAACGTGTGATTTTACCATAAATCAAAAACAAGTTTACTACATATTGTATTGTCTTTGATCCAATAGGTGTCATCAATTGCTCAACTGTTACCTTAAAAGCTGGTTTCTCTCTGTCTACTCTGTTCCTGTTTCTCTAGCTTAAGTTTGCAGGTTTCATGGCTACTTGGAACAGAGGAAAGACATTCTCAGGGAACATTCTTGGTCCAGATGTTGGGTTCTTGGTTCTTGGTTCTTGAAGCTCTTTTACTTTGCAAACTAACATGTGTTAAAATTGTTTAGAAACATGCAGGATTTGGGCAATTCAAGAGGACTTTTTGAAGACAAGATGTCTCGTGGATTGTGTCCAAAGCTCAAAAAAGTGGTGTTACTTAATTCCGTTAAAGAGGCAGACAATAGTCATCGTCAACCTCCAAACCATTCTCGAGGCAGACAAAAACCATAAGGTAATTAAAGTAATGCCTTTCACCTAGTTATATAATAATGCATGGTACAATTCGAAACTAGCTTGCACTTTCTTAATACAATATTTTACCATGGTGGTCGGTAAGTTTTGAAAACTGGTCAAATGTGGAGAGACAAGAAGTAGTAAATCACTCGTTTTTCACCGAGGTTTATATGTCCTTTTCCTTTTGTTTTTATTCTCTCTTTTTTTGACTCGTCTTTGGCTTTTCCCATGAACTTTTCCAGCACATTCATCTGGA
Source organism: Isatis lusitanica (assembly GCA_900406415.1). Classification (NCBI taxonomy): domain Eukaryota; kingdom Viridiplantae; phylum Streptophyta; class Magnoliopsida; order Brassicales; family Brassicaceae; genus Isatis; species Isatis lusitanica. The sequence continues at coordinate 17,599 of OVBB01000230.1, forward strand.
TTGATAAAAGAAAACACTTGTTTATTCTATGTTCTCCTTTCTTGGTTTCGGATTTTTCAAATATTAACGTGTGAACTCTCTCATATTATATAGTGACAACTAGTTAACGTTTCATAATCGTTAAGCTTTGTGACACGTTTTTCTAGTTTGTGACGCTATGAGCTCAGTTCATGCTGCTTCAATCCTTGTCTTGTTTCTGCTCGTGCATCTATCTGATTCTCGTCACCTCGACAACGTTCACATCACAGATTCTCGGTTTCCACTTGTTAAGGTTCGTGATCCACATTTTCAGTATTTCAGGGGAATCTGTCTTTCACCTTCTCAAAACTAATTAAGGCTTCTTTTTGTTTTTCTTTGGTTTAGGATCAAAATGTTGTCTCCGGTTTGACATCTAAAGAACCGGTTAGAGTTTCTCGGTTTGTGCCGGGCGTGAAGAAGAACCGCCATCATCGGCCGCCGCTCTTCTTTGCAGATTATCCGAAGCCGTCCACTCGGCCTCCACGTCATAACTGAGACCTCTCTCTTTTGTTTTTCATCTTTAGAAGTTTTTTTTTTTGTATTTGAGAGAGTAAATAGGTCCATAACAATTTTCTTAATATTTTTCCAAATATGGATTTTTTTTTTTTTTGGAAGTATAGGTTCATCCGTTCATGTTTTCCCAGCTGACACAAAATATATCTATTTTCAGTAAGTTTCCCAAAAGAGACGCATCTGTTTTAGCAACGCCACGAATTTGACGATCTGGGTCCATTTAAAGCCCAACCAGTATTGGTCCATTTACAATCTCTTTATCAGTTTTGTTTCCAGCCAGAGTTACAGATTATCTTTTACTTCACCATGAAAATTATCAACAACATGGGAAGATCTTCTTTCTTTTTTTCTTGTCGTCAACATGGGTGATCTAACTGTGATCTCATCTTTTTTTTGTACAAAAAAAATATTTATACTATGAGAAGGCAGATGAATGAATGTATATAGCCAGACACAAAAGTAGTATGATTAAGACTAAACAAAACAAAACAAATCTAACATTCAATTTATATATTTTGTCAAGCAACAAAACAATCCAATTCAAACTCAAATTTTAGATATGTTTCTTGCTTGGATCTTGATAATTGGGAGGGTCTTTACGCATATTGTCTGTTGTTCTCAACCTTTTATTTTGATTTGTTGTATTTTTATATATTTTTGTAGAAAAAATTAGGTGTTTTTATTTATAATAATTATTTTATTTTTTCGCAGATAAAAAATGATTCAATGTTATGAAAACGTCTTTCATATCTACCACAACCTCTCAAGAATTCAATTACATTAACTATTAAGAATAAGGTGGCCTTTGAATTGCCTTCACAAGAATATGTGAATAGGATATGTTGTTTTATTCATCTGATTCTTGGCAATGGCTAAAGGCAAGGTTAAAAAAACAACTCTCCTCACTTGAATTTTATCATTATCTTGCTTGTGCATATTAGATGGTATGCTATTAATTGTCCATATCTCACCCTTTTAAAACTGTGTGATTGTACTATAACTTGTGTTCCATTTTGTTTTAAAGATTTGAGAGATGATGAAGCTCTACACATTTTTAAGAAACCGGTAAGACATCCTCCGTGAAGGCAGGGTTCGTTTAGACGGTGGGAGTGTGTGACGACGTGCAAAGGTGAGAGAACATGTGAGGCAGACATTTTTGTTAGGTTCGATGTCTCATAAGTCGACGAGGAGTGCCATGCACGCACATGTTTTTCTTCTTATTCTTTAACACTCCTCAACACTAAATACTTAAATAGTTATTTAAATTATTAGGTGGTTGTTGGGAAGGGAATATGCACAACTTGTTCATCTAGTTTACTTTTCTTGAACTTATTAATTTGCTAAATTACGACTTCTTTGATACGTAAAGAAATTAAAATTTAAAATTGATAAACCTTATATGTATGTGTATATTTAATTATATATATATACATCTACATTCGCGTTAAGTTATCTAAATATAAACCCACATAAACAAATTTAAAATTTAAAATAGATATAGAATGTCCAAATGTTTTTGAGAAACAATGTCTCTAAATGAATAAGAATGTTATAGGAATATAGTTTAAATATTATAATATTATATATATATATTAATTAATACTAAATATAATTGATGAATAAAAATTAATATTTTAATAGATCCTATGAAAAGATATTCAAATTTGTAAGCTAAATATAATCTACATATTATTTCTTTTGAGTTTTTTTTATATAGTTTACATGCTCATATGAACACTTGACAAAAAAACTTCTCCTTGGCATACTTATCAATTCTACTATTCCAAACTTCTGGTACTTGTTTCAACCCATAAAATGCATTCTTTAGCTTGAAGATTTTGTCTTCTTCTCTCTTAACTATGTGGTATTGTGGTTATTGAGTGTAAACTTCTTCTCCAGATGTCTATCTAAAAAGGTTGATTTGATATCCATTTGATACATTCTCCAACTTTTTTGGTTGTCGGTAAAATGATTAATCTAACAGTTTCTAAACTAACAACATGAGCCATACCTTGTTATAATTGAGTTTGGATCTTTGGTTATAGCATCTTGCCACAATATTGCTTATTATCTCTTAACTTCTTTGTTTTATGTACACCTAGTTCACACTGATTGCTTTATGCTAATTTAAATATGAAGACAATTTTCACCTTTTTTTATATCGGTTTTAAATTTTTAGCTCTGTTTTCTGATTTTTTTGATACTCGATGATATTTTGGTGATTTTTTTACATTAATTGATTTGAGCACCATAAAGATATTAAAAACAATATCTCTTTTATTTTTTACACTTTTGCATATTTTTAGTTTTACAAGAATATTTATTCCTAGAAGAAAACAATGTCAATAAACAAACACAGTTGACATGAAATAAATATTTATTTAAACGCGATTAAAATTAATTTTTAACCAAACTATATCAATGATCTAATATAACTTTCTTATTTGTAATGAATTCGTGTGAAAGGTATACATCATAATAGCTAAAAGCCACCTTATTGGTAAAATATATAACGTGTTTTCTACCTAATCTAGTGGTATAGACCACCTTTTACAACTTTTTTTATGGAAGTTGGAACTAATTTCATGATGGCTGGTATATATCCTCGACCTCTTGGCCAAAATTGACCATTAGTATGTTAGAACTTAATATTTGTGGTTTATGAAGTAATTAAAAACAAAAACAAAAAAGAGAGAAGAGAGCAGCTGTTGAGGCCTGAGGGATGGTCAAACGGAGGAAGCAGAAGCAGCGGCGTCAAACGAGAAGATTCGGACTGCTAGATTTCAATTTCCAAAAGATCTTCCTATTTTTATACTCGACTATTAAAAATAATAACCTGTTTCCCTTCAATATAAAACATATTTTCATAATTCATGTGAGAATTAAAATAACTAAATTAGAAAATGAGGACTCAACTGTGAAATGGTCCCACAATCTTCCCTCATTGGTACCTAACGAACCTTACATCTCCTCGAAAAGCCAAATCTCTTCTCTTTTTTCTTTGCTTCCGACTTTCTTTTTTACAGTCTTTCCACTTCCAAAATGGTTCCTCTAGTTTGTCGTCTTCTTGTCAGAATCTTTGACTGTCAATATGTTTAAATTACACTGCCTCTTGTCAAAACTAAGTTTGACCCGACTTTTCTCTTTTAGCTTCTTACGTTGTAGTATTATTAGTTATACGTTTTTGTTTTTCATTAATACATCTTCGTAGGTTGAGTATAACATAGAGACAGTTGAACAAAATTATTACTTTCACATGTAACCGTAGTATTTATAATGATATATCTCTATCATTGATTTATTTTTTAAATAATCTTTTATAAATATAGTGTGACCGGACTATACAATTATTTAATTTTGGACAAGTTGTTTGTTTTGACACTGACATAGTGTTTGCATATTATTAAATTTCATTTGTTTCCTATCAAAACGTTGAAAACATAACATATAGTAGTTAGCTGAAAATTTGGTGGGAAAACGTTATAAAAGAAAAGAAGCTTGAATGTTAATTGAAACAGTAGAATTTGAATTAATTTACAACGTGAAACCTGAGGAGAGAGTACTCAAAAAAAATGCTTTTGAGAGGGAAGTACAACAGTAAAATCATAAGAAGGGAAATAAAAGAAAAGAAATGGGGCTAATCTGCAACAATCCATAACTTTGTGCCACGAAAGCAAATCCTATGGTAACAATTTAATATCGGTCACGTGGAGCCCATGTCGACTCCACGAGAGGTCCCTCCTGTTTTTTGGAACTGAGCCGAGAAAATGACTTTATTAAATTTCTATCCAAAAAAATAAAATAAAAACCGTCACCGACCTCACCACTCACACCAGCTGTGTCCGAGAGCGACCGCACCAGGCAAGCCATCTCACGGCAACAGGGACCCACCATCCGACTTATCCACGTCAGACCTGACTCGACTAATCGGCTCGTCGAGTTCGAAACCATCTGCCACGTGTCTAGCGCCGTAGTTTGGATCTGCAGCGTGGGGCCCCCCTGTTATGATCGGCGGTTTTTTTGGAACTATTAATAACCTCACTAATTACTCTAATTAGCAATCGCGTTGTGAAACTCATTAATCACGGCGTTACTTCACGCGCTAAACACGCTCCTTTTACGTCACGCGCTAATTTCACTGGATACGTGAAGGACACGGACACGCTAAGCTATTTGTTCAGAATACTTCTTGCGAGTCAACAATTTTTTTTTTTTTTGGTTTTGTTAATACGAATGAAGTCTATTTCCTTCTGTTTTTTTTTTTTTTAACCTTCGCAAAGTTTTAGTATTTATTTGCTAAATCAGAAAAAGAGTAGAAATTTGGACTTATTTATTTTTGGGGATAGTTTTCTGCGATTTTCTCGGGCACTTAAAGACATTCACAGTTCGTCTTTTGTCAAAAATCTTTAAAAAATTTCTTTTGTTTTCCTCTCTTTCCCATTTATTTTCTGTGTCCCTTATTTGATTGCAGAGAAACCGCGAGAAGAAAAACAAAAAAAAATCCTCTCTTTTCAAAATCTTTCTTCTTTCCATCGTTTCTGCTTTCAGTTTCGAAGCTGTATTCTGCATTATCCTCACGAATTTGTTAAGCTCAAAAGGTTCGTTTTTTTCCTCTTCGAATTTCATTTTGCAAAAAAAAATTAGACATTTGTACAATCTCTTCCACTGCTTTGTTACGAGCTTGGATTCGTTAGGGATGTTTCTTGTACGGTTAAATCCCTGAACCAGTTTTAAAAACCGGATTTTTTATTTTCCTGGAATTGGTACTTTTGGTTTTTGTGGGTGAATTTTTGTTGAGAGTGACAATGATCTGTCAAGCTTTACGCGCAACACAATTGAACTAGTGGTGGGTCTTAACATGTTTTTTATTTCAATTGTCTATATCCTGCAAGTGTGTTACGAGACTTGGTAAAAAAAAAATTGATCTTTTCTTCCAAAACTATACAACTAATGGCAATATGTCTTTTACCTTTTTATTCCGAAATGTATTTGCAGAAACAAAAATGTTTAGGCCCTTTTATTGCTATCTGATTCTTTAAAATGTGGGGTTTTGGATTTTGTTTTCTTGGCTCTATTCTTTACCTTTAGCTTCAAAACGTCGGTCAAAATTGTGAAGGATGTGAGATTTTCTGTTCGGACCAAACAATCCCAGTTTTGTTCCTTTGGTAGCAGCATCAAACAAGTTCTATTACAAATCTCTCTGGTGCGAAGCTATATTACAAAGTCTGGTCATTTCATGAATAATGCGTGTTTCTTAATAACCCCTTTCATAACAACTGTCAGGAAAATCCAAAACGGGAAATGTTACCAAACTTTTTTTGTTTGTTTCTCATTTTGATAATTAGCTTGAGGCCACTACACGGTACTTTGGTATCCAATGTTCTCCTGTTATTGCTTAAGTGAATGCTTTTCAAGTTCACACACACTTAATTAAGTAGCTTTTGTCTTAACTGGTTCTGTTTCTTCTTGGTATCTTCATTTCAGGGTACTTGAGGAAGAGGTTTTGTTATTGTGTAGAAGAAAAAGTAAAAACAAAATCTCAGAGCTTCTTACCTTTGGAGATATACATCGTCTTCTTTTAACATCTGGTCTTGTTATGGACATAAAGTCCGGTCACTCGTCTCCTGTAATGACTGATTCTCCACCGATAAGCAATTCAAGATTAACCATTCGTCAGAATAGACTGCCTTATTCATCAGCAGCAGCAGCAGCCACGGCGCTCTCACAGAACAACAATCTCTTGCTAACCGTTCCCAGAAAGAAAACCGGAGTTCTTGATGATGTTAAGTCTAATGGTTGGCTTGATGCAATGAAATCTTCTTCTCCTCCTCCGACAATACTTAACAAAGACAACATAAGCAGTGAAGCTACGGATATGACCTATCGCGAATGGACGGTCTGTCCCTTACATGTTTCACTTTTACTTTCTTTTCAGTGAACATTAAGATCTTTGTTTTGATCTCTGATTGTCTTCTCTTCTGTCCTATAATCCTGTTTTAGCAGCTCAAGTATCCATCAGCTCTCACTACTTTTGAGAAAATCATGAGTTTTGCAAAAGGCAAAAGAATAGCATTGTTTCTTGATTATGACGGGACACTTTCGCCTATTGTTGAAGAACCTGATTGCGCCTACATGTCAAGTGCTGTAAGTTTTTTCTTTAACTTCTCATTATTGTCAATTGAAATTCTAAAACTAATCAAACTTGTGCTTCATCCTCCTAATCAATTATGCCGTTTTACATGTTTAGATGCGTACTGCAGTGCAAAGCGTTGCCAAGTACTTCCCAACCGCGATCATTAGTGGAAGAAGCCGTGATAAGGTAATGTTTACCCATTTCATAACATTTTCTTGTGTGATATAATGAATCTAATAATGAGTTTTTGCTTCAGGTGTATGAGTTTGTTGGACTGAGTGAACTTTATTACGCCGGAAGCCATGGAATGGACATCATGAGCCCTGCAGGAGAATCTTTAAACCACGAACATCTCAGCCGTACTGTATCAGTTAACGAACAGGTTTATCTTCTTGCTTGTTTTCTGCAATGTCGGTTTATACATCAGATTCTTAAAATGTGACTTTTGGCAAATTTTCAGGGGAAAGATGTAAATCTATTCCAGCCTGCTAGCGAGTTTCTACCGATGATCGATAAGGTATTCACAATACATCTTCTAATGTATTTAGCTTAGTTATAACAACATCGTATGTGATTGTTGGCTCTTAAAACTTACCTTCTCAGGTGCTTTGTTCGCTTGTGGAGAGTACAAAAGATATCAAAGGTGTAAAAGTAGAAGACAACAAGTTCTGCATCTCTGTGCATTACCGCAATGTAGAAGAAAAGGTTTGGTTTTTCTCAATTCAATAACCTGTTTGGTTTCCTTTATACCAATAATACACTTTTCTTTACCAGTTTGGTCTGTTTGCAGAACTGGACATTGGTTGCACAATGCGTTGATGATGTCATTAGAACATATCCAAAGCTACGGCTAACACATGGCCGAAAGGTAAAAGACATCTGAATCTCTTATGTATTATTCAGCAAAGTTTTGATTTTGATATTGTTTCTTGGTTTGTTTGTCTTGCTTAAACAGGTTTTAGAGATCCGTCCAGTTATTGACTGGGACAAAGGGAAAGCTGTGACATTTCTACTCGAATCTCTCGGTATGTTAAAAAACCTTTCCTCCTCTGCTTCTTTCTCTGAATCTTGGTTTAGCCATTAACACCGAAACATATTTTCAGGCCTAAACAACTGCGAGGATGTTCTTCCAATCTATGTCGGGGATGATCGGACAGATGAAGATGCGTTTAAGGTTTGTTATTGCTCCTCCAAAGCTCAACGCTAAACATTTCTATAAAGAAATAAGTTTTGACTTAACGTGCAAGTAATATTTAGGTATTACGAGATGGACCAAACCACGGTTATGGTGTATTAGTCTCTGCTGTGCCTAAAGACAGCAACGCCTTTTACTCGCTTCGTGATCCATCTGAGGTAAAGTAATAAAGCACTTAAACTGAACACTTGAGCTTAAGGTTATGATTTTGATTATGTTTCAATTTGTTTATCAGGTGATGGAGTTTCTCAAATCATTGGTGACATGGAAGAGATCATTGGGTTAGTAGAAGAAGAAGAAGACGTAGAAGAAAATGGCTGACGTTAATATATATATTATATATGGAAGTTAGAAGATTCTTGTTATACAGAGAGAATGGAGAAAGAGATGATGCAAAAGTAAAAGCATTTAGTTTTCTTTCTTTCGTTCTTGGTTTTTTTTCTTTCTTGAAGTTGTTTAAATACAGTTGAGATGTTGACTTAAACGGCGTCGGAGGGAGAGATCACATGAAGGCTTAAACACATGCCGGAGATCCTTTTTCCGATCAATCTCTCATCTTCGTCCTCCTCTCTTACAAGTGTAAATTCTTCTTTCATCGATCTTGGACAACTGTTTCTATGATCTGGTGTTGCTAAATTTGGGGTTAATTCAAATCTTTTGTCTCATTTTGGTTTTCTTATTTTATTTATTTATGTGAAGCAATGACTTAGTAATTAGACTATGTGCAATGGAATAGTTGAATGCATACAATGAAGGTCTTGAAAAATGAAAAGCAATGATGTGGATTAATGAGAAGATCCTATCATCAGTAATTGATGAATATATGATTGAGTCAATGATGATAATAATAAAGAATAATCAAAGAGATTGATATCCTTCTATGCTTCTTCAAGCTCAAACAGTGGTGATGAAGTAAAGACAGAAACAATGATTTGAGATTGAATTATGATGAATTTAATAGGATTGAAGAAGTATTGTGTTTGAACCATACAGTTTAGGACGACTTAATTGTGATGAACCAGACATATCCAAGGGAACCATCGAGCCCATCAGAAGCTGATGAAGTCTTTAGAGACGTTGGAACAAAAAAAAACATGTTCCAAGAAGATCCAAATGAAAATCAAGATTAATTGATACAGCCCAACGACCACTTAGACTGCAATCTTTACTCAGCTAGATTATTTACCTAATGGAGATATTGAATATAAGCCTACACAATAGAAGGAGGACAAGGTGATTCAATCAACAGCCTTGCTGGAATATGCCAAAATATGTTCCAACAAGATGTTCACTAGTTTATACGAGAAAGATGACATGAGTTATTTATTGATAGACTCCAACAAAACCAGAAGGAATTAAGTTGCAAACCGACTTGGTACATTATCTTAAATCATCTAGAGCACACAAAGAAGTGATCTCACTCACAAACCAGACCTGCTTATGAACCACCTATCAACCTAGAAGATCAAATACTTGCCATGTATAAAACTTCCATTATATGAAGATCTTCAAGTTCAAACGTATTATTGTCTTTCAAGAAAGATTACTATACAACTATGAACTAGAGGTCCCTCTAAGCATCCCTAGGTGTACCAACAAGCAGAGGATCAGGCGGATCATCCCACACTTCTACTTTCCATACAGAGAGTCAAACATACTTTATTCGCTTTATTTGAAGCCAATAATCACTTAACTCCAACATTTTTCTTTACATCAATTCTGCTATAGTTTGAAGGTCAGTACATCATTTAGGATGTACCTCGACACATCACATTCACTCTCAAGCTTTCAAGACTCAGTCACCATCAAATCCACGTTTATTCACTTCAGCTTATTTGATACCTCAAACTTAATTAGCTAAAGTAGCTTTGTATTTACTTCATGCATTTCAATAAAATACCCTTCATCCAAAAGAAATGGTATAAAAAAGTATTTTACAACTTTTAGTAGACATGCTTTGTTATGAAGATACAATTATACAATTGCAATTTGCTCAATAAAAATCCTGGAGATATCTGAATCCGGTCAAACCCCGAAATCCACACATACGTTATTATGAGAATTTGATTCTCAAATGAGTTAATACTAGGTGACAACACCAGACAGATTTAAGTATAATTATCCGGATTAACGAGGTGTAGATCCAATATTACCGAGATTTGCTACATAGGAAACTGCATATCTTCCAGATTAATTACTAATGTGAAGTGTGAGTTGGAGTGGAGAAGCGTGCATTTGTTCAAACGTGCGCCAGACGTAAAGGTAGGTCATAGGTAAGTGCATGGGGACTTGATGAATATGTTAAAATAGTAAAAATTTAAAACTAAGATTCGTACGATTACTTCTCATTTTTCGATCACTGTCACACACATCAGTCTGTTCGCGTACAAACATAAAGGATCTTGTGTTAGCATTAGCATATTTTCCGAATCGTTTCTCACGTTTTCCTAAGATTCCAAGTAACTTCTTGTATAATCTAGTCAAACATGTGGTCAATGTTATGTGTTAAACTTGAAAAACTCAGTTTTAAAAAGAAAAGGAAAAAAGAAACTAAAAAAATATAGTTGATACGTCAATAATATATAAGAAGGCCATGCCATGTTTGCATATTGCCATTGACGTGAATAAAACCAGAGAGTTCTCGCCACATCCAAATTTCAAATTGGCTGAAAACGCTATACAAAAAAAAAGAGAAGGTTTGTTTGTTTTTCCTGACAGTAAATATCAATATGTGAATATTCATGGCACGAACTATCAATATTGTACATACCACTTAAAAGTTCAATTCTATTGCTAATTTGCTATATAAAGAGCCAAGTGTGCAAATGCTTTATTTCAGGTACACTAAGAGACATCCAAATATGAGTTTATGCTCTGATCTCAGCTACAAATTAGACGAGAAGTTTTTGGAAGACTTGACGTCCAATGTGAAGCAAATACAAGACAATGTATTGGAGGAGATACTCACACTTAACTCTAACACTGAGTATCTTAGGCGTTTTCTCCATGGGAGTTCTGATAAAGAGCTTTTTAAAAAGAATGTTCCTGTGGTGACCTACGAGGATGTGAAGCTTTATATCGATCGCGTTGCAGATGGAGAGCCATTCGATGTTATCTCTGGCAAACCCATTACCGGATTCCTTCTAAGGTATATATGAATATGATCTAAGTTTCCAAATTGTACAAAGCAACTTTTTTTATTGGTCATTGTTGATCAATGTTATGTTTGAGGCTCTAGAGTTAATGCTTTCATGTTTTTTGTTTTTGTTTTTTTTGGTAGTTCGGGAACGTCTGGAGTGAAGCGGAAGATGTTTCCACGTAACAACAAGTACTTGGAAAACTTGAAATTCATGTATTCTTACCGCTCGCTCGTTATAAGCAAGTAATGATGGAAATAAAGATTTTCTTGTTTTAGTAAAACAAATTTTTTAAATTAATGATAAAGAATATCTTTTGGTTTCATAGGCATATCGATGGTCTTGAGCATGGAAAGGGAATGGTGTTTAACTTTTGTACACCAGAGTACATGACTCCCTGTGGTTTGCCTGCCTCAGCTGCGACGACGAGCTTCTTCAAGAGTGATTATTTCAAGAACCGACCATCACATTGGCATTGGTCATTCACAAGTCCTGATGAAGTCATATTGTGTTCGGACGGCAAGCAGAGTTTATATTGTCATCTTCTGTGTGGTCTAGCTCAAAGAGACGAGGTTGTGAAGGTTGGTGCAGCCTTTGTTTCTATCTTGATCCGTGCAATTACTTTTCTTGAAAAAAACTGGAAAGAGATTTGCACTAATATCCGTTCTGGTCATCTTAGCGAGTGGATCACAGATATTGGTTGTAGGGATTCTGTTTCTAAGATCCTTGGAGAACCTAATCCTGAGTTGGCTAATGTCATAGAAAATGAATGCAACCATAAATCATGGGAAGGTATAATCTCAAGACTTTGGCCTAAAGCAAAATTCATTGAAAGCATTGCAACTGGTCAAATGGCTCAACACATCCCAACGTTAGAGTTTTACTCTAACAAGCTGCCTTTGGTTTCGTCAAGTTATGTTTCTTCTGAAACAATGTTTGGGATTAACATGAATCCTTTATGCAAACCACAAGATGTGTCATACACATTTATGCCCAATATGTCATATTTCGAGTTTTTACTTGTTGATGTTGCGGGTGACAAAATCGAAATTGTTGATCTTGTGGATGTCAAGTTAGGGTGCCATTACGAGCCATTGGTCACAAATCATTCTGGTTAGTTAATTAAACCTTTACTTGTCAACAAAATGTAAATATATATTCTCAACTAATTGATTGATTTTTTTTTATTTTTTTTTTGCTAGGCCTGCACAGATATAAGATGGGTGACATTTTAGAGGTAACAGGATTTTACAATAGTGCACCTCAGTTTAGATTCGTGCGCAGAGGAAATTTGGTTCTAAGCGTTAATATGGAGACAACTACGGATGGAGATCTTTTAAATGCGGTGACACATGCAAAGATGGTTCTTGAATCAACAGATTTGATGTTAATGGACTTCACAAGCTATGCTGATATTTCCACTACTCCAGGTCACTATGTTCTTTACTGGGAGCTCAAAGGCAAATACAAAAATAACACTTGTGAAATTGATGACAAGGTTTTAGTAGAATGTTGTTACGTGGTGGAGAAATCATTGAACAATTATTATAAAGATTATAGGAGCAGAGAGGGATCAATCGGAGCTTTGGAGATAAGAGTGGTGCAACAAGGAACTTTTGATTCTCTCATGGAGTTTTTCATCACTCAAGGTGCTTCTTCTACTCAATACAAGACACCCATTTGCATCAAATCTTGCGAGGCCTTAGAGATCTTAGAAGAAAAGGTTCATGCTCGCTTCTTTACCGATAAGGCCCTTTCTTTGGACTTGTCTTCGTAATCTTTCTATCTTATATGCATTGGAATAAAAGTTCGCAAAACATGAGACTAGACAAAACTCAAGCTTTTCAGTTTTACTTTTTAAGTGTATCTTTGTTATCACTTTTGCATATGCGATTTGGTTTGTGTACTAGTGTGGTTGTGTTCTACTTTCTCTAGTGCACTTTCAAAGCTAAGGAAGTTATTTTACCCAAAAAAAGGGATTAAGGAAGTTTCTTTTATAATTAGACTATGGGCCTAAAACTATAATTTGTATTCGCTTATTTCAGCATTACTTATCTAAAGATGGTTCTCCAAGGCCAAGAGAGCTTAATACTATTTATACCACATGCATAACAAGTGTTCTTCGTCTGATAACAAGTGACAAAGTTATATTCATGCATAAAACATACACTGATAACAAGTGTTCTTCTTCTGAATATTGAATTGAAATTAGAGATTAGTGCAAGTTAGAAAAAGAACTACTTTCTATTATACAATGGAAACATACTTCTGAATCTCCATTACTTCATTCAACGGTAACAACTAACAACAGTCAAGACCTATAAAACTGGTTGATTTCAGCCAAGAAGCATTTTCTTTCCTCTCTGTTTCAGAAAGGAATCGAGGAAGAGATCAGTTTATCATAACCATGAAGATCAAACAACTCCTCAACTGAACTTGAGAAGCTTTTTAAGTACCAGAAAAGACAAATCTGTATCACTACATTCTAACCTACCAAAGCATTTATCTACCAACTCCTTGTAAAGTTTTTGACTAAGACCCAAGAATCGATTTTAAAGTACTATTGCATATACTACTTCTGTATTGGTCTTAAGATATATGCCTCAAGCTCCCGAGCATAAGCTACATCAAATCACTTTCACGAAAAAGCTTTCATTGTTGGCCCGACGAAGCTCCCGAACAGAGTCTGGTCCTTCCCCATAGCCTGCAATTCAAGTTCGTGGAACTGAGAACACACACAACACACATAACGAAACACAAGCGAGTATGCAGTCTTAGGAGCTTCCTTACGTTTTCGAAAAATAGAATCTCTGGTAGAGTATTCTCTCTTACAAAATAGCCGATAACACTGTTCCACTCTCCAATAACCTGTACAAGCAACACACCTCACTCAGACAAAGAAGTTCACAGAGCAAAGTAACTTTTGCTTTGATTACAAAAAACGTCCAAGGTTTACCTCATTCTCAGTACCAATATGTATGACCCAGCTTCCCTTTTCATAACCTATGCAACTGTATTGATCTCCATTCCAGCAAACCTGAATATCACAAGATTGGACTTGTTTCTTGTAACATAATCTTCAAGACGAAAACCCTAATGGAACTTCAGGAATTAGACACTTGGCTCTTACCAATGACGCAAGATGGTACTTAGTGAATCTACTGTCACCTTCGTATTTGTATATCTCACTAACATCTATCTCAGTAGGTAGAGCTATAGTTGTTGCAAAGATCTCTTCTGCAGTCTCGTTGTTCTCCCACTGAAGTACTAAACATACAAACGAACAAATAAAGCTGCTCAAAACTACTTATCAATTATGTTCTGATAACTAAGTAAACTCCATAGCTCTTACCAATTGTGAAAACAGATGGAAGTTTACTGATCATACGCTCAACATAGTTTCGTTTCCCGCATCCTTCCTTGTCACAAGGCGTCATCAAGTTGATTCTGATAAACTTGAGGATCTTCTCAAAAGACCAATCCTTGAATGCAGACTGTGATAACCAAAAAAACGTTTCATGAAGAGACTTAAAAACCAATCATTCGCTTCGTTACAATAATGAAATAATGACTTGCCTCGATTTCTCTGAGTGAATCAGCATCCACAAGCATACCATAACCAAGTTCGACCGGATGTTCAATGTCCAATTTGCATCTGTTGCAAATCTTTTTGACAATTTCGTATATTTCAAACTTTGAATTCAGAGGTTCGTGTCCACTTCTCCAGAGAGGTAGAATCTCCAAGATGGCTGCCAAGAAGTCGATAGTACCGTTTGCTTCCTGAAGCGAAAAGAACAAGAAAAGGATGAAGCTTGGAGAGAAAGTAATTAGCCATAGACAAAGTTCTTTAAAGGTGAAGAGCAGAGACCAAAGCACGACGAGTGACACTTAGTTTCGTGAGAAGAAAGTCACGAAGTTGGCGTGTAGGCAGAACAACATATTCACCATCTTCTTTCAAGCTGTGATGTGTTTCTTGACAAAACTCCAACAGAAAATCGCTCAAGAAAACGTTAATCTTCCACATAGCCTGCAACAAAATCACATTCTTGAGAACTTTAAAATCGAATAAAGATTCAGGCTTTTCTTTGGTTTTGTTAGAGATTGTTAAACCTTGAGTATCGTATCAAGAGCTGAAACAGTAAAGGCGTTCGCTGTCTCTTCAGATTCCTCTGGTTCCATCGGCTCCTGAGCGTCGTCATGCGTCACTGAAAGATCTCTGAAATCACCAAGAAAACGAGTTTTATAGAAATTCTGTTGGAAGAATCATTAATGTGATCGGAGAACTACTCACGGATCAATTTTCTCGTCAGTTTCTCCGACTTTATCCGCTTCTTGAACCTTCGATGACGACTCCATCTCCGTATCAGATTTGGAATCGGCCATGTTTATTGCTGAATCTCCGAGAAAAGCAACAATGGCGTATTTTCTTTCTGATTATAAGACTTTCTCTCTCGTGAAAGCTAAAAAGAAACAGAGAGGCAGAGAAAATGGGGAAGCGTTGAAGAGAAGAAGACGAAAGACGATGGATATTTAAAGGGCTGGTTTGTCCACGTGAGTGTCACGTGATTTTCTTAAGAAAGAGCGCGAAATTGGAGAATGTGGTCTTTGCAACATTGACTCAGAAGTCAGAATAATAATACCCAAAAAAAAATACTTATTAAATTTTACAAGTACCACTTCAACTGTTAGCCAATAGTATGTTTTTATCAATCATGTTTTAACTATAAATTATGAACTTTATTTTAGTGCAGGTGAATTTGAAAATATAATTTTATGTCAAATTACATACTGGAAAATGCTATATATTTAGGGATGTTTAATACTTATATATGAGTTGGGTGTGTCGTAAGTTTTAAAGTTTTTTCCAGTTTTTTGATATCTTACATACATTAGTTTTCATGATTCTCTGTTTGATAAAAAAAAAAAAATACAACACCACACATAAGAAAAACCCAAAACACATCATATGTAATTATTGTCATGTGTTAATTATCATTTCTTTTCATAAAAGTGGACTGCATATCCTATTTTCATTACTTAATTGAAACATAAATAAAAGCACGCCATAATTGTAAAATATGGTTCATAATTAACAGTACTAGTGGAGCTGCTAACCCCGCGCATGCGCGGAGTAGTATTCCGTTGGT
>OVBB01000231.1:4216-20071 GCA_900406415.1 Isatis lusitanica
TTGCCTCCTATCCTTTTATGTGTCCTTTTGCAGCCAATCGACAAACAATCTCTACTGGATTCTGGGATATTCTGTTGTCTAGTACACGTTCTCAGTGCGCTTCTAGCATATGATGAACTAAGCAAAAGTAAAACAACCGCTGATATGGAAGAGCTTTCAGCGGACAAAGATGCTGGATACAGAGTTCTTCAGACTAGACGACTTGAGGTTCTGTTTCAATAGTTTTGCTCCAAATTTTAATAAGACTAAACCGAATACTTTGTTTTGAACTGGATATTATTGACGACCAAAGTTTATATTACACCTATACTTTATCAGTTAAATAATACCCTGTGCCCTCTTATCCTTGTAGGTGGAGGGTAGTGTTGTCCATATCATGAAAGCTTTAGCAAGCAATTCCTCTGCTGCCCAGAGTTTGATTGAAGATGACTCTCTTGAGTCGCTTTTCAATATGGTTGCCAATGGCTCCGTTACGGTTTTCTCTCAATATAGAGAAGGTCTAGTTCCACTCCATAGCATACAGCTACACAGACATGCCATGCAGGTATTTTTCGTGCATATATGTTAGAGCATTGTGCCATCAACCGAAAATATTTCGTGAACGGCTTTCTAACTTGACGGTTGATACCTGATTGAATAACATGATGTTTATAGTTTCATTTGACACCCTTACGTCTCTTCCAGATCCTTGGACTTCTTCTAGTCAATGACAATGGGAGCACGTCAAGATATATACGCAAACACCACTTGGTATGGCAATTAAATTATGCAGACTGCCTGATTGTAGTTCATCGAATCTTGTGCATACTATAAGCTTTCACCTTGGGTTTAGGTTAATACTTTCTTGCAAATGTTGAAACTATGTGAGATTTCCGTAGTCAAGAATTTTTCGATTTTCAGGAGATTTACGTTGATCTCAGGCTAAAAGCAAGTGATAATTAAATGTTGTATGCATGTATTTTAGTTTCTTCAGAAGTTTAGTATTACAAAGTGATAAATCCAGTAAGGTAGTTGAAAAGGTTTTTATTCTTTTCTGTGAATTGCTTATAGTAGTCTATCAAATCCACAAACCAAATAATTTCCTGATTTATCCTGCAGATAAAGGTTCTTTTGATGGCTGTTAAAGATTTTGATCCAGATTGTGGTGACTCAGCCTACACAATGGGCATTGTGGACTTGTTACTTGAATGCGTGGAACTTTCATACAGACCTGGTAAATATGGTCTACACCAATATAAGAGCTCTAAATATGTTATGTCCATATGGAAAATGCACCTGTGAGAGTAGAACATTCAATTGTCACATTTTATATATGGACATGTAGGTTGTTCTGATTATGGCTACTAATCGTTTTTTCTTTTGACTTTGTAGAGGCTGGTGGTGTTAGGCTCAGGGATGACATACGTAATGCACACGGATACCACTTTCTTGTTCAGTTTGCCCTGGTTCTATCTTCCTTGCCAAAAAATCAGACTTTTGTGTCCAGTCGTTCATCTATTAGTCAAGATAGTGCTTCAGATGGCTCTGAAGTGTTTCCTGATGGAGAAAATACGAACAGTAGGGAAAATGCTGATTTCTCGTCACAAGACTTTTCTCCAGCATTGTCGAGATTGCTTGATGTCCTTGTCACCCTGGCTCAGACTGGTCCAGCTGAGCCATCTGTAGGTAGGGCCTCGCGTTCATCCCAAACGAAGCCAACTGGGCATAGCAGAAGTCGAACTTCATCTGTGGATAGTATATATGATGAAACATGGGAACAGGGAAGTAGTAAAGTTAAAGACCTGGAAGCTGTCCAAATGCTACAGGATATCTTCCTGAAGGCAGATAATAAGGATCTTCAGGCAGAAGTATTGAACAGAATGTTCAAGATATTCTCGAGCCACGTGGAAAACTATAGATTGTGTCAGGAGTTAAGGACCGTTCCATTACTTGTCCTTAACATGGCTGGTTTTCCTTCCTCACTGCAAGATATAATTCTCAAAATTCTTGAATACGCTGTCACGGTTGTTAATTGTGTTCCAGAGCAAGAATTGTTGTCACTTTGTTGCTTATTGCAACAACCAATCACATCTCAGTTGAAGCAAACCATACTTTCTTTCTTTGTGAAGCTCATATCTTTTGATCAACAATATAAGAAAGTCCTACGTGAAGTTGGTGTTTTGGAAGTCTTACAGGATGATTTGAAGCAGCACAAGCTTCTTATGGGTCCAGATCAGTATAGTGGAGCCTCTAATCATTCTGACCGGAAGCCTAGCTCAGGTAGCTTCAAAAAGCACTACGATACTAAAGATGCCATCATTTCATCACCAAAGTTGATGGAATCTGGGTCAGGAAAGTTACCTGTCTTTGAAGTTGACAACACTATTACTGTTGGTTGGGATTGTTTGATCTCTTTGTTGAAGAAAGCTGAGGCTAATCAGGCATCTTTTCGTGCGGCCAATGGTGTGACGATTATTCTTCCTTTCTTGATATCGGATGCCCATAGAACTGGCGTCTTGAGGGTCTTATCATGCCTAATTACAGAAGACACTAAACAGGTAAATAAGCATCAGAAAAGACTTAGCTTTACTATACTTACACAGAGTTGTTCCCCTCCTTTTCTTTTATCAGTTGCACCATCATAAATTGTACTGATGTAATTGATTACACCAATGCTATTTTTGTATATGTTTTGCATAATTGGGAAAAATCCTGACTTTTTCAATGACTCTCTTACCAGGTCCATCATGAAGAATTGGGAGCTGTTGTTGATTTGCTGAAGAGTGGAATGGTCACTGGTATTTCTGGCCATCAATACAAGCTTCATGATGATGCCAAATGTGATACAATGGGTGCTCTATGGCGTATCGTTGGTGTCAATGGTTCTGCACAAAGAGTCTTTGGCGAAGCCACTGGCTTCTCTCTTTTGTTGACTACCCTTCATACTTTTCAGGGGAACAAAGAGCACATGGATGAGTCTGATTTGATGGTTTACATCAAATTGTTTAAATATCTGTTTCGCCTTATGACAGCTGCCGTCTGTGAGAATGCTGTTAATAGGATGAAACTGCATGCTGTTATAACGTCTCAGACATTTTATGAGCTCTTGGTGGAGTCTGGATTGCTGTGTGTTGAGTTGGAAAGGCAGGTTATACAGCTGTTGTTAGAACTTGCACTTGAAGTGGTTCTTCCACCATTTTTGACATCAGAATCTACGGCCTCTGCTGCTTTAACAGAAACTGAAAAGACAACTTTTGTTGTAACAACCCCATCAGGCCAGTTCAATCCTGACAAGGAGAGAATCTACAATGCAGGTGCAGTCAGAGTTCTGATCCGTTCATTGTTGCTCTTTAGTCCAAAAATGCAGCTCGAATTTTTGAACCTTTTAGAAAGTCTTGCTCGTGCCAGTCCGTTCAATCAGGAGAACCTCACATCAGTTGGTAAGAACCATGCCTCTGGGGTGCATTCTTCAATCCAGTTTTCAGAATCCTATCACTGTTGTTTTTTCCCTCATACTCTCTCTCACCTCTTTCTATCTCTTCTAAATTTATTGAACAGGCTGCGTGGAACTTCTGTTGGAGATAATTTACCCCTTTCTTCCGGGTTCATCTCCATTTCTATCTTATATTTTGAAGATTGTGGAAATTCTTGGAGCATACAGGTACGAATTACTGCATATTTAGTATACTCAGAAGGTTGCTACATTTTTTTTTCCGGTCTGTTCTCTTAGTACGTAGTTTTCTTTGTGTAGATTGTCCCCNTGGAGCATACAGGTACGAATTACTGCATATTTAGTATACTCAGAATGCATTTCTAAGGTTGCTACATTTATCTTTTTCCGGTCTGTTCTCTTAGTACGTAGTTTTCTTTGTGTAGATTGTCCCCGTCTGAGCTCCGAATGCTGTTTAGATATGTTTTGCAAATGAGGATTATGAATTCAGGTCATGCAATAGTTGGGATGATGGAAAAGCTAATTCTCATGGAAGACACCGCCTTGGAACATTTATCCCTGGCTCCATTTGTAGAGATGGACATGAGCAAAACTGGGCATGCTTCTGTTCAGGTGTCTCTGGGAGAAAGATCTTGGCCTCCTGCTGCTGGCTATTCATTTGTTTGTTGGTTCCAGTTTCGTAATTTTTTAACAACCCAAGGAAAAGAACCAGAAGCCTCCAAATTTGGTACTTCATCAAAGACGCGCATCTCGAGTGCGCAGCAACACGAACAGAACATTTTTCGGATGTTTTCTGTTGGTTCTGTAAGCAATGAAAGTCCATTCTATGCAGAACTTTTCTTTCAGGAGGATGGTATTCTGACCCTTGCCACTAGCAATTCAAATTCCTTGTCGTTTTCTGGGTTGGAGATTGAAGAGGGCAGGTGGCATCACCTCGCTGTTGTTCATAGTAAACCGAATGCTCTTGCTGGACTTTTCCAGGCTAGTGTTGCTAATGTCTATCTTGATGGGAAACTAAGGCACACGGGTAAATTGGGGTACTCTCCATCACCTGTTGGAAAATCTTTGCAAGTAGTAGTTGGAACTCCATCTACTTGTGCCAGAGTTAGTGATCTGACATGGAAGACACGCTCATGTTATCTTTTTGAGGAGGTGCTCACATCAGGTTGCATTGGTTTCATGTACATTCTTGGTAGAGGGTATAAAGGTCTTTTCCAGGATGCGGATCTCTTACGCTTTGTGCCAAATCAGGCTTGTGGTGGGGGGAGCATGGCTATCCTGGACTCATTGGACAGTGACATGACTTCATCGTCCAATGGGCAAAAGTTTGATGGAAGCAATAGACAAGGAGACTCTAAGGCAGACGGTAGTGGAATTGTCTGGGATCTTGAGAGGTTGGGAAATCTTTCCTTTCAGTTACCTGGCAAGAAACTTATTTTTGCATTTGATGGAACATGCTCTGAGTTCATCCGTGCGTCTGGAAGTTTTTCACTCCTCAATCTGGTTGACCCATTGTCCGCCGCTGCTTCTCCGATTGGAGGTATATGGTGGTCTTAAATACGCTAGTTCCTTTTAAACATTTTCATCTGATCTATTGTTTGACTGATTCTGCCTTCAAATGGTTTAGGAATACCCCGCTTTGGGCGTCTGGTGGGAAATGTATGCATCTGCAGACAAAGTGTGATTGGCGACACTATCCGTCCCGTGGGAGGAATGACTGTTGTACTCGCGCTTGTTGAGGCTGCCGAATCTAGAGATATGCTACATATGGCTCTTTCATTGCTTGCCTGTGCGCTTCATCAAAACCCTCAGAATGTGAAAGATATGCAAACCATCAGGGGATATCATTTATTAGCTCTATTTTTGCGTCCCAAAATGACTCTGTTTGATATGCAGTCTTTGGAGATATTTTTCCAAATTGCTGCATGCGAAGCTTTGTTTTCAGAGCCAAAGAAATTGGAGAATGGACAGAGTAATATTAGTATGACACCTACGGAGACTATATTCGAAAACAGCTATGAAGATCTTGGTCTTTCAAGGTTCCGCTACGAAAGTTCCTCAGTTGGGTCTCATGGGGATATGGATGACTTCTCTGTTCCCAAGGATTCTTTTAGTCATCTTTCTGAGTTAGAAACAGATATCCCTGTTGAAACATCAAACTGCATTGTCTTATCCAACGCGGATATGATTGAACATGTCCTCTTGGACTGGACCCTTTGGATAACATCCCCTGTTTCCATCCAGATTGCTTTACTTGGTTTTCTGGAAAATTTGGTTTCAATGCATTGGTACAGAAATCACAATCTTACAATTCTGCGCAGAATCAATCTGGTGGAACATTTGTTAGTGACACTTCAGAGAGGTGATGTGGAAGTTCCGGTGCTAGAGAAATTAGTTGTTCTGCTTGGATGCATCTTAGAAGATGGATTCCTGACTTCTGAGCTTGAAAATGTGGTTAGGTTTGTGATTATGACATTTAATCCACCTGAAGTGAAGTCGCGAAGCTCATTGTTGCGCGAGTCAATGGGAAAACATGTAATTGTGAGGAACATGCTTTTGGAAATGCTCATTGATCTCCAGGTGACCATAAAAGCAGAGGAACTTCTGGAGCTGTGGCATAAGATAGTCTCGTCAAAATTAATAACATACTTCCTCGATGAAGCTGTGCATCCTACTAGTATGAGGTGGATCATGACCCTTCTTGGTGTTTGTCTTGCTTCTTCTCCGAACTTT
This sequence comes from Isatis lusitanica, assembly GCA_900406415.1. Lineage (NCBI taxonomy): Eukaryota > Viridiplantae > Streptophyta > Magnoliopsida > Brassicales > Brassicaceae > Isatis > Isatis lusitanica. The sequence continues at coordinate 10,380 of OVBB01000231.1, forward strand.
TCCCTTAAATTTCGGACAAGTGGAGGTTATCAGGGGCTGATGCGGGTACTTGAGAACTTTTATGATTCCCCAGACATATATTACATATTGTTCTGCTTGATCTTTGGGAAACCTGTTTATCCAAGACTACCGGAGGTTCGGATGTTAGACTTTCATGCCCTAGTCCCGAATGATGGAAGCCATGTGGAGTTAAAATTCATAGATCTGTTGGATTCGGTGGTAGGAATGGCTAGATCTACTTATGACAGATTGATCATGCAATCAATGCTCGCCCACCAGTCTGGAAATCTTTCTCAGGTCAGTGCCAGTCTTGTGGCAGAGCTTGTTGAGGGGGCAGAAATGACTGGGGAGCTTCAAGGGGAAGCTTTGATGCACAAAACGTATGCCGCACGCTTGATGGGTGGGGAAGCCTCAGCTCCTGCTGCTGCGACGTCTGTTCTCCGTTTCATGGTTGACCTTGCAAAGATGTGTCCTCAATTCTCTGCTGCTTGCAGGCGTGCAGACTTTGTTGAAAATTGTGCGGACCTTTACTTTTCCTGTGTCAGGTTGGCATCATCAGACCTATTGATATAAATTTTGCACCACCTACTGAATATGATTATTTCCTTTTAGCTTTTTGGAATAAATTATATTTCTGCATCTATTTAATAGACTAAATGTGGACAGTAATTAGTTTCATAACATTTCTAGCTCAATGTCAGAGGGCTTAGGATAAGACCAGGATATTTTCTTGATTTTGGATTTAGTGTGACCTGTTAGATTTTATTTGCATAATTTACGCCTAAAGGCTTTTTTGTGCTGTAGGGCTGCTTATGCTGTGAAGATGGCGAAACAGCTCTCTGTGAAGNCTCTAGCTCAATGTCAGAGGGTTTAGGATAAGACCAGGATATTTTCTTGATTTTGGATTTAGTGTGACCTGTTAGATTTTATTTGCATAATTTGCGCCTAAAGGCTTTTTGGTGCTGTAGGGCTGCTTATGCTGTGAAGATGGCGAAACAGCTCTCTGTGAAGGCAGAAGAGAAGCATATAAATGACGACGATAACGGCTCACAAGGAACTTTCTCTAGCTTGCCTCATGACCAGGACCAGTCCACTAAAACATCCATCAGTGCTGGAAGCTTCCCTCAAGGGCAGGTCAGTCTTAGTTCTGAAGAAATGCCTTTACCTGAAAATTATGTGGTTAATGATAAGATGGAGAACATGTTTACACCATCACCACAGGACTCAAGTAAATCATTTCAAGGTGTTGAAGATTTTAAGAAACATGATGATAATCATGTCGGCCCTGTATCAACTTCAAGTGAAAGGGATTTTCAAGATCTTAAAGGGAATGCAAGTCAAGTTCAGGCAACAGATGCTCAGAGTTCTGCGTCTTTCCCTATGATCGAGTCTCCCCTTTTATCTGAGAAATCAGGCCTCAAAGTCGCATTCACTCCATCACCATCTCCGGTTGTTGCACTTGCATCCTGGCTAGGCTCTAATTACAATGAATCTAAAAGTTCTACAGTAGGTTCTCCTTCTCTTGAATCTTATGTCTCTGTTAATGAAGTTGATGCATCTTCAGAACGAAAGTCAGGCTCCCAAGGGTCTTCTGCTGTCAATGCCTTCTTCATAGTTAGCCCAAAACTTCTCCTCGAAACAGATGAAACTGGCTATGGTGGTGGGCCTTGTTCTGCCGGAGCGAGTGCCGTGCTAGATTTTATGGCAGAGGTACTTGCTGACTTAATGACTGAACAGATTAAAGCTGTACCGGTTCTGGAAAGCATATTGGAAATGGTTCCTTTCTACGTTGACCCTGAAAGTGTGCTGGTCTTTCAAGGCTTGTGCCTTAGCAGAGTCATGAACTATCTTGAAAGGCGTCTCTTGCGTGATGATGAAGAGGACGAGAAGAAATTGGACAAGACCAAATGGTCTGCGAACTTGGATGCATTTTGCTGGATGATAGTGGACCGTGTTTATATGGGTGCCTTTCCTCTCCCCACTGGTGTTCTTAGGGCTCTTGAGTTCTTGTTGTCGATGCTGCAATTAGCTAACAAAGATGGTAGGGTTGAAGAAGTCACTCCTTCAGGGAAAGGTTTGTTATCCCTTGGAAGAGCAACAAGGCAGCTTGATGCTTATGTACACTCAATCCTGAAAAACACAAATAGAATGGTGCTATATTGTTTCCTGCCATCGTTCTTGATAACTATTGGAGAGGAGGAGCTACTATCTCAACTGGGTTTACTTGTTGAATCTAAGAAGAGGCCATCTCCGAGTCCAGCTGTTGATGAATCTGGGATTGACATCTCAACAGTTCTGCAGTTGTTGGTCGCAAATAGGAGAATCATATTCTGCCCAAGCAATCTTGATACTGATTTGAATTGCTGTCTGTGTGTAAATTTAATCTCCCTGCTCCTTGACCAGCGAAAGAGTGTGCAAAACATGTCACTTGATATTGTCAAATATTTGCTGGTACACCGAAGATCTGCCCTTGAGGATTTGCTCGTCACTAAACCAAACCAAGGACAAAACTTTGATGTTCTACATGGCGGTTTTGATAAGTTGTTGACTGGGAATCTACCAGAGTTTTTTAAGTGGCTTGAAAGCTCGGATAAGATTATTAACAAAGTACTGGAGCAGTGTGCTGCAATAATGTGGGTACAGTACATAGCTGGTTCGGCGAAATTTCCTGGTGTCAGGATAAAAGGCATGGAAGGTCGCCGGAAGAGAGAGATGGGGAGAAAATCACGAGATATGTCGAAGTTGGACCTAAAACACTGGGATCAGTTGAATGAGCGGAGATATGCGCTAGACGTATTGCGTGATGCTATGTCTACTGAGCTTAGAGTTGTTCGGCAAAACAAATATGGTTGGATACTTCACGCTGAGAGCGAGTGGCAGACTCATCTCCAGCAGCTTGTGCATGAGCGTGGAATATTCCCGATGCGTAAATCCAAAGGGTCTGAAGATCCCGAATGGCAGCTCTGTCCAATTGAAGGTCCGTACAGAATGCGCAAAAAGCTTGAACGATGTAAGCTAAAAATTGATAGCATCCAGAATGTTCTTGATGGAAAGTTGGAACTTGGAGAAATTGAGCTTCCCAAAGCCAAAATCGAAGATGGGCCTGTAATTTCTGAGACAGATTCCGAGCCAGCTTTCTTAAGTGAGCTTTATGATGAGTCTTTTTTGAAAGAGTCGGACGATTTTAAAGATGTCGCTTCTGCAAGAAATGGATGGAATGATGATAGAGCTAGTAGTACAAACGAAGCAAGTCTTCACTCTGCTCTCGACTTTGGTGGCAAATCTAGTACAGCATCTGTGCAAATAACAGACAACACACATGCAAAATCTGAGACTGGCTCTCCAAGACATTCATCTTCTGCTAGAATGGATGAAACTAAAGGCCTGGAGGAAAAATCAGAGAAGGAACTGAATGATGATGGTGAGTATCTGATCAGACCTTATCTGGAGCATCTTGAAAGGATTAGGTTCAGATACAACTGTGAGAGAGTTGTTGATCTCGACAAGCATGATGGAATCTTCTTAATAGGGGAGTTCTGTCTGTATGTGATAGAAAACTTTTTTATTGACGATGATGGGTGTATTTGTGAGAAGGAATGCGAAGATGAGTTATCTGTTATTGATCAAGCGTTGGGTGTGAAAAAAGATGTCTCTGGAAGCCTCGATTTCCAGTCCAAGTCTAGCACATCATGGACGACAGCAGTGAAAACAGGAGCTGTAGGGGGAAGAGCATGGGCATATGGTGGTGGTGCTTGGGGAAAAGAAAAAATGTGCATGACTGGTAACTTGCCGCATCCTTGGCGTATGTGGAAGCTTAATAATGTTCATGAAATTTTAAAACGTGATTACCAGCTGCGTCCAGTTGCCATTGAGATTTTTAGTATGGATGGTTGTAATGATCTCCTCGTGTTCCACAAGAAAGAGAGGGAAGAAGTTTTCAAAAATCTGGTTGCCATGAATCTTCCAAGGAACAGCATGTACGGTATCATCGTTCTTTTCATCTCGTTTCTTTTTGTTCCTAGCTACTGGATTGGGCATATCGCATTTGTTTATTTTTTACATTGTATTGCGGTTCACTATTCTCTAGTAAAATGATTAATTCTGTCAATTTATGCTCATGAGTTAGCATGAGATGGCTCTTCTTTTTAAAGCTTACTTCTCAAAGACTAGATTCTGTCTACATATGATCTGGGGAAGTGTTATTTATTCTGTATATTTTTTTCCCAGGCTCGACACAACCATTTCAGGATCAGCAAAACAGGAAAGTAATGAGGGAAGCCGCCTTTTCAAATTAATGGCGAAGTCATTCTCAAAACGATGGCAAAATGGGGAAATCAGCAATTTCCATTACCTAATGCATCTCAATACCCTAGCAGGACGTGGATACAGTGATCTCACGCAGTATCCGGTATTTCCATGGGTTCTCGCAGATTATGATAGTGAGAGTCTTGATTTGTCAGATCCAAAAACATTCCGCAAGCTTCATAAACCAATGGGTTGCCAGACACCTGAAGGAGAAGAAGAATTTAGGAAACGGTATGTGATGTGCATCTTAAACTTTTTATACTGCATGATCCCCTTGTCTTCTTCGTCATACATCTAATTTTTTCTTGTTGAGTAGTTATGGTTTCATGATAGCATAATTCTATCCAATCTTTGCTGATTATGCATTCCCCATTACCTCCTCGATTTCAGATATGAGAGCTGGGATGATCCTGAGGTTCCAAAATTTCATTATGGTTCTCACTATTCAAGTGCTGGAATTGTTCTGTTTTACCTTATTCGCCTCCCACCGTTCAGTGCTGAAAATCAGAAGCTGCAGGGCGGCCAGTTTGATCATGCTGATAGACTCTTCAATAGTATAAAAGATACTTGGCTAAGTGCAGCTGGAAAGGGAAATACTTCAGACGTAAAAGAACTCATTCCTGAATTCTTCTACATGCCAGAGTTTTTGGAAAATAGATTCAGCCTTGATTTGGGTGAAAAACAGTCGGGAGAGAAGGTTTGTGCCGATTCCAGTTATTTCATTGGTGCTTGAATGTACCAGTTTCCTTTCATGTTGTGTTGATATGGATTAGTTCTCGTGCATAATTTCAGGTTGGTGATGTGTTTTTACCTCCGTGGGCTAGAGGTAGTGTCCGTGAGTTCATCCTCAAGCACAGAGAAGCGTTGGAGTCAGATTATGTCTCAGAGAATCTGCATCATTGGATAGATCTCATCTTTGGGTACAAACAGAGAGGAAAGGTACACTGCACTATAGTTTACTTTTGCCTCTAGCCAAGTAGAATCCAGAAATCAAAATATTGCCATGTTATTTACCTTTCCTTTATTGGAATGCTTATTCTCAGGCTGCAGAAGAAGCTGTAAATGTTTTCTACCATTACACGTACGAGGGAAATGTTGATATTGATGCAGTTACCGACCCCGCAATGAAAGCTTCCATACTAGCGCAGATTAATCATTTTGGGCAAACTCCGAAGCAACTATTCCAGAAAGCTCATGTGAAAAGGAGAACAGACCGAAAAATTCCTCTCCACCCTCTGAAACATTCGATGCATCTGGTTCCTCACGAGACACGTAAATGTTCATCTTCTATAAGCCAGATCATCACTTTCCACGACAAGGTGCTCGTTGCCGGGGCTAACTGCTTCCTGAAACCCAGAGGCTATACCAAATACATAACATGGGGTTTCCCAGACAGGAGCTTGAGATTTATGAGCTATGATCAGGACAAACTGCTATCAACACATGAAAATCTCCATGAAAGCAACCAGATCCAGTGTGCTGGTGTTAGTCACGATGGGCGCATTGTGGTCACTGGAGCAGAAGATGGTCTAGTTTGCGTGTGGAGAGTAAGCAAGGATGGACCCCGTGGTTCACGACGATTACGGTTAGAGAAAGCCCTATGTGCTCACACAGCTACAGTGACATGTCTACGTGTAAGCCAACCGTACATGATGATTGCAAGTGGGTCTGATGACTGCACAGTTATAATATGGGATCTAAGTTCGTTGAGTTTTGTGAGGCAGCTTCCTGACTTCCCAGTTCCCATTTCAGCAATTTACATTAATGACCTTACCGGGGAAATTGTGACTGCTGCTGGAACTGTACTTGCGGTCTGGAGCGTCAATGGCGATTGCCTTGCTGTGGCTAACACATCGCAGTTACCATCTGATTCAGTATTATCTGTAACAGGGTCGACATCGTCTGACTGGCTTGAAACAGCCTGGTATGTAACTGGTCATCAGAGTGGAGCAGTTAAAATATGGCGGATGATACATTGTACTGATCCGTTGAGTGCCGAGAGCAAAACAAGTAGTAGCAATAGAACAGGAGGGCTGAATTTGGGTGATCAAGTGCCAGAGTACAAGTTGATTCTGCACAAGGTGTTGAAATTCCATAAGCAACCGGTAACCGCTCTCTATCTCACGAGCGACCTGAAGCAGTTACTGAGCGGCGATTCAGCTGGACAGTTGCTTTCATGGACAGTACCAGATGAGACATTAAGAGCTTCATTGAAACAGGCTTCGTTGAAACAAGCTTCGTTGAAACAAGCTTCATTGAAACAGGCTTCATAGGTTTAGGATGTAAAGCGGAGACCAGTCGTTTCCCTTTTTGGTTTCTTTGGCTAGAACCGAAAGAGCTGGCCAGGGGACTTGAAGACAGGACCACATAGTAGGAAGCAGACCAAAGTCTGAACAAAGTGTTGGCTCTGTTAAATCTCTTACATCACTGGCTTGCAGGTTAAGAGGAAGAGAGCGAGGCGAGCCATTCTCGCTTCCGATCGCTGGTGAGTTTTGAGTATTGGGAAGAAGGAGAAGGAGAAGAGGTTTGGTTTGAGAATTTGTGTAAATAGACGGGAAGATTACAAAGCTTTACAGGGGAGTGTGTGTACTGTGTACAGTATGGTATTTTTGCGGCTTTTGTTTTTTTCACTTTATATCATATCATCTTCTTGAAAGCTCGTTTGCAAATAGCGGAAGTTGGGCATATTAGTATTTATTTACATCCCCATCTGTATTTTGTCAGATCAATTCTTGTATTGTTTTAATAGTTTGTGACCTTTGTATTCTTCAACTTTTGCTTCAGTGTCAATGGTAATTGCTTTTTGTTCTTACTTCTTAATTATATATATAATTTACATGTTATCTATAAGCTTGATCTCTTATTGACAGGAAAAACCTTGATGATTTCTTTAGTAGATCAACGGGAAAAATATTTCAAAACAGATTGTGGGAAATTAATGACTAAGATTCTTTTCTGAGTAAAATTTAGGCTATACATAATGTTATCCAGTAATCATAATTTTGAGCGTGAAAGATCTTTCTTCTCTCTTTAACACTCATGCCTCCTCACTCACCAGTCACCACACGCCCGAGGGGTAAACCTGTCATTTTATATCTTCTATCTGTATATATACTTGGGAACCGTGGATTATTGGCCTCAGAATAACAGAAGAGCCTGCGAAACAAGTTTCTGCTATGTTTCTTCTTCTTCTTTCTTCCATAAGACCATAAGATGAACACTAATAAGCTATCATTATATCAGGACAAGATCCTCGGTTTCAAAATCAGGCTCAACGGTACACGAACTCGCTATGTACGGTCAAGCATTTCCGCAACTCTCAGCTCTAAGCCAGCCTACTCTGGAGAACTCAAGGCTACAAAAGAGACAACAAGAACGGTGCCATCGAGCAAGAAGAATGCGAGTAACGAAGACAGTTTCTTGTCGAAAATTGCAATTAACTATTTATCAAAGACTCTTCAAGACGCCGCAGGTTCGTATCTCACATCTACACTCTGAATCTTTGCTTATTTAGTTCAACATAAGAGAGAGGTATCCATTGAGGAAAAGTACTGAGGAATTTTTCTTCAGGGATGAGTAGTAGTAGCAGCAGCAGCAGCAGTAGCAGCAAGAGTACTGGTTATGATAGCTTAGTGGATACAGCTACTAGGGTTGCGGGTAACTTAGACATCAAGCAACAGCATGAGCTTGTTCTTGTCGCTTTGGAAAGAGCGTTTCCGGAANACTATTCACCACAATATTTTTCGCTTGGCTTGTTGGACCTTCAGAGGTAAGAGATAAAGTGTTTAAATTAGCTCTGAAATCCATTAGTTGAAGTTAACGGAAGTTTTTCGTGGGTTTTAATTCGAGAACTTTATTGACAAGGTGAGGGAGACTGAGGTCAATGGAGAAAAAGAGAAGAGTGTGGTGTTCATAGAGAAGTGCAGGTTAAGTTTGATCTCTCTATTTGGTCCCATGTGATCAGTGAAATTCAGACAAAAAGTCAAAATCATTCTTCCATAAATAATCATTACATTAGAGCAGAACCATCAGTAACAACACTTGATCATGTCTTTTAATTTTGCAGGTTTCTTGATCAGACTAATTGCGTTGGTATGTGCACTCACCTTTGTAAGATCCCATCACAAATCTTCATCAAAAACTCACTTGGAATGCCTATCTACATGATGCCCGGTACTATGCAAAATCTCATTCGCTTTACTTTATAGTTGCAATCATTGAAACAAGAAGATTTGGGCATTAAAGAAAACAGTTGAAATCAAACTTAATATATGGTGAAAATAGTAGCCTGCACTTCTCAACTTGTGGAGGCTTAATATAATCTTGAACGGTCCCATTGACTCACCACTAAGGACACAATTAACTACAAGTGGACCCATTAACTCTCCAAGATGTATTATGAGTGATTATTCTTTCTAAGAAGTCGATGATTTCACTTAAGACACAAGCAATCATGCTCCCTTTTTTTTAACGTGACAACACTAGTTAACATTTGACTTGAGTTTTTTTCGCAGATTTTGATGATCTTAGCTGTAAGATGATGTTTGGTCAGGACCCTCCAGAGATCAAAGATGATCCTGTAATGAAACAACCATGCTTTCAATTCTGTAAGAATGAAAGCCACTCGGCCAACAAGATAACTTCTTAAGCAAGACATTCGAGTATCTTTATTAACGAAAAAATCTCTGTTTTTGCAGGCAAATCAAACAGAAGCTACGGTGTGAAGCACTAGAGCTTGTATATTAGCTGCGAGCCTACGATTGTGATATTAAAACATACAGTGTTTTAAGTTTATCTTGTAAAGTTAAATCAGAGATTANCCTCACATATGCCCCAATGAATGTTACCCAATAACAGAAAAAATGTTTAAATTTGCAAAAAGAAGAAAGCCATTAGTAGATCTATTAGACCAAAACGATTGGTAGACCCACAAAAAAAAGGCTGACACAACTCAAGAAGAACTCCTTCCGTGGGACAGAATCAATATTGAGGTGTGTAAGAGTAACTAGGCTGGTTTTGGTTTTGCCTTACGTTCATGTGCCCTTGTCTTCCTTCTCTTGAGTATTGGTCCCACATCATCTGTTCTTCCATCAACATTCTCTGTTTCTTCTCCATATCGTTCATCTGCACATACGGTGGCGGCGCAACCACCAAGGACGCTGCAAATGGATCCATAGTTACAGGGCCATTGCTGTTTCCGCTGCTTCCATTAGCCGTTGCTGGTGCCGGAAGTGCCAGTATCGTTGCTGTAATTGGTAGAAAATTCATGTTTCAACTTAGTAGAATGCAATCGTATACAGAGCAAAGGTATAAGAAGCTGAAAACAGAGACAAAATGAAAAACAGAGAAAAGTCATGTTTCTTTAGAACCTGCTGGTCTTCCTGCAG
>OVBB01000232.1:0-33437 GCA_900406415.1 Isatis lusitanica
TCGAGACACCAAATTTCTTAGCCACTTCTGGAGAACTCTTTGGAAGAAGCTAGGAACAAAGCTGCTGTTCTCTACGACTTGCCATCCTTAGACCAATGGCCAAACCAAAGTTGTCAACCAAACTCTCGGAACACTTCTACACGCCAACATAAGGAGGAACCTCAAAACTTGGCTAGAAGCATTACCTTTAGTTGAGTTTTTTTACAACCGGGCTGTTCATTGTGCTACTCTCATGTCTCCCTTTCAGGTTGTTTATGGTTTCAACCCAACTACACCGCTGGACCTAGCACCATTGCCACAAACTGAACTAGTTAACTTGGATGGTGCAAAGAAAGCCGAGATGGTGAAGGATATTCATAAGCGAGTTAAGTAGAATTTAGAGAAAGCCAACATCCAAAGAGCCAAAGCCGCCAACAGAGGGCGGAAGAAGGTTACCTTTGAGGCCGGAGACTGGGCGTAGCTCCACATGAGGCCCGAGAGGTTTCCCAAACAACGAACCTCTAAGCTTTCACCGCGTGGAGANGACAACGCCTATAAACTAGAACTTCCAGGTGAGTACCAAGTGTCAGCTACTTTCAATGTCTCTGACTAAGTTCCTTTTGACGCAGGTGACGATATTTTGGGGTCAAAATCTCAAGAAGAGGGAGGGAGTGATGAGGACATCGAACCTACACAAGTCATCCAAGCTCCACCAGTACCAAGCGGACCAATGACCAGGACCAGGAGCAAAAGCTCGGAAGCAAAGTACAGCATGTTCGTAGAGCACCTGGACCGAGAAGGACTGATCAACCTTGATCAGTTTGAAGGCTTGCAGCTTACCCCATCCGAGAGCTCTCAGCTGGACGACTTCTTCAATAAGGTACCACGGGCGGACCACGACGAACCAGAAGCCCATCTACCTATGGATCCAAAGCCCGCCGAGTCTAGTTTCCAGAACATCCAAGAACCCCATAAGCGGATGTACCAATCTTCCAAAAAAGGCCGTTCAAGCAAGACCTATCCGATGGATCTTCTTCTTGACGATAAGAACAAGTGGCCTATGTTTTGGCCCAAACGTGAAATCCATCTTTCTATGGTTTCTTTAACCTTAGAAGAAGTCTAGTGAAGCCCAAGGGTCGATCAGAGAAGACCGTTTGAAGACCAAGCCAAAGACATCTTTTATTTCCTTATTTTTGAAACAATCTTTTGTTAAAGCCTCCAACGGCTAGTTTATTTGTTTTCCTTGTTTTGCTTTGCAGGTTTAATTGTGTTTTCCTTTATTGGCTTATGAACCTGGCTATATAATGCCTTGCATCTGTAGTGCGAGTTTTTACACATTTTGATCAATAAAATAGAACGTTTTTGGCTTTACCTAAGTCTCTTGTCTTTCTCATCCTTGTGAATAAGTTCTGAGTTTGAGAAGTGTATCCGAAGTATCAATAGGCTTTCACACCTATTGTGGTTCGATTCAATCCACCCTTGCTTCCATCCTATCCGAATCAAGCAAAGAGAGACCTTAGTCCAATTGCTCAGTTCATCCTTGTTAGAAACTCTTCATGCTTGTATCAGAAGATGTCTTCATGGACGATGTTCAATCCCGAGATGTCCAAGAAGACAAAGAAGAAGATGTTGAAGAAGAAGATGTCGAAGAAGATGTCTATGAAGAAGTTGGGGCAATAGGTGAGCCACCCGAACAACAACCTGAAGGTGTAAATGAAGTTGTACGTGTGCCAATAGCTGAGAAAATGAAAAGGATGATGAACTTAATGGAAGAAGGGTTCAAGGAAATTAAAGACATGATTCAGGGTTTGGATACAATAATGGTAGCTGTGGAGCGCTTCGTGGAAGAGCAAAGAAATCCTCCAAATTTAGATTTTTATTATGGTAAAAAACAAGATTCGATCATTTGTTTTGAAAATTTAAGTTTATTTGAGTCTTTTTATTATGTCACATAGCCTATTTTTGGAGAGACAGCGATGGAGGCAAGGGAGAAGGCTACGGTGGAGGTAAGGAAGAAGCCATCTGCAGAGGCAAGGGAGAAGGCTGTGGCGGAGGCAAGGGAGAAGCCAGCTGCAGAGGCAAGGAAGACGGCTGCGGCGGAGGCAAGCGAGAAGGCAGCTGCAGAGGCAAAGGAGAAGGAGAAAGAGATGGAGGAGATAGCTGCGGCTTTAGAGAAGGACAATGAGGAGAGAGCCGCGGCTGCAGATAAGGATATGCGGGAGGCTGCAGAGACAGTGGAGAATGTGGCGGCTGAGGTTGCAGCAGCGGAGGTAGTGTTAGGGGCTGTGGAGAAGGCTCTAACAAGTAAGTGGAGTTTAATGAGCAAAACCTCCTGCTCTTTAAATTTGGTATAATGTGTTTAATCTATTTTGATAATGTTAGGGGCGAGAATAACTCCTACGAAGGTGATTACGAGGGGAAGACGAAGTCTTCAGAAACAATCAGCAAAGTCGTTGATTAAGAGGCTTAAGAGGAGTAAGACTCCTATGCCTAAAAAGATACTGAAGAGGTCTTGACGTTTGGCTAACAATCTGTAGTTTGAAGTAAGATCTTATCTTGTGTTTTGTTAGGCATTGAAACTTATCTTGTGTTGTGTTTTTTGTTAGGCCTGAAACTTGTTGTGTTTTTTGTTAGGCCTTGAAACTTGTTGTGTTGTGTTCATGGTTTTCAGGATTTGGACATATATAATTTATGCAAGTGGTTTCTTAAGTTAAATTAACAGGTACAATTGGAACAATTAATCCAACTGGACACAAAAATGTGTAAGTTAACGAAAACGTAGAAGTTAACAAAAACGTGGAAGTTGACAAAAACGTGGAAATTGACAACACAAAAACAAAAACGTGGAAGTTAAAGATAGAGAAAAGAGTAAAATTATGTAAAAATAGACAAAAAGGAACAAAAACAATAAATAGACACTTGCGCCGTCAAAATAGACATTTGGGCCGTCAAAATAAACACTTGCACCGTCAAGTACATCTTTTTTACTAACATAATCTGACTATTTTTTTAGTTGTACCCAATGTCTAAGAAGTTGGATTTTGATGGAAAAATCAAGTAACCAGTCGGACCATAGCTCAAAACAAACTTTTGTAGTCGTACTTATTAAATTGAGTTAATAAACTACATTCAATATATTATTATGCTATATACTTGTATAAAAATACAAATTTTCACGGTTTTTATGTTTGTGTTGTTAAGCTTTTCAAAGTAACCTTAAAAGTATAAGGTAGTTTGTGTAGACATCACATTTTCATGGATCAAACTCTTTTTATCATCAAATTTATATAACTATCCAATGTTCAAATATGTTTTAACTTGTTATGTGACTTATTTTATATGGAAATACGTTTGTAAATGGTGTTATTTACATATTTGTAGAAAGCATAGTCGTACTAGTTTTCCCAGTTGGATATGAGTATGACTACATTGTAGTTGTACTAGTTGGACGGAGAACGAGTTATACTACTCCGACCAGTCGTACCGGCATATTAGACGCGGAACATAGAGTTGTACTACTTGTGACTAGTCATACCTGATAGAAATAACATCCATACAAAGTTCTACAACTCAGTCATACAAAGTTCTCCAATTCAGTCATACAAAGTTCCACAAATAGTTCACATAATTTAAAACATAGACATAAATTACTCTTCACTACTATCAATTCCAAACCATTCAGCCCAACATCCAACTCTTCCTCTTCTTCTTCTTCTTCCTCTTCCTCCTCTCCCTCTTCCTCCTCTCCATCTTCCTCATCTTACATGATGTTCTACAACTGATGGGTATCTAATCTGCTGTGTTTTTCCTTTCTTTACAACATATTCCGGAGGTAAGACTACTTGTGCTTTTATCTCTTCAGGTACAACCCATTCAGACATATGAGGACTGGATAGATTGTCATGGAGTATGTCAATGCCCATACCTCTACCAATTAATATCTGGAGCAGAACTCTTGTAAATAAAGTTCCCTACTCTGCTCATATGGATGGCAGCAGCAATCGCATGCACACATGGGTATCTATCTATATCAAAATACATGCAAGAACAAGTTTTCATAGTCATATCAACCAAATAACTCTTCCCATCAAGCCCAATCACATTGTATTCATGGCGATAGATGTTTAACTCTCGCACTTCGATTTTCTTTCCATCCATAGTTCTTCTATCCATTTCGTTCTCCACCAAAGGCACAAGCTTCTGTGGCAGTGGGACTTTAGCGGAAGTCTCCCTATGGGTGTTCCACCATTCAGCCAATTTGGCAACAATTACATCAATCATTGGCAACAACGAATACTTTCTTGCGTTTACAAAAACACCATTAATAGATTCTGCAACATATGTGGTATCTATGTTGTATCTTTCTCCTGGAAAATAGCACCTTACTCATTTTTTCACTTCACAAGTTTTCTCTACATATGCGGCAGCAGATTTATATTTAGCCTTAAAAGCACTATAGAGTCTTAAGAACTCGAACTCTATATACGCTCTAGCGCACACCATGAACATGGAAGCACATGCATCTCTGTGGATAGCAATGTGTCCTTTCACATTCTGGGACAAATGTCTTGCACAATACCCATGTTGAGACAAAGGGAACACTTCCTTTATTGACTTGATCAAGCTTGGATTCCTATCCGAAATAAACACCATCTCAGGGACATCTGGTGTTACTGAATTCAACTGATTCAAAAACTAATTCCAACTTGAATCTTTCTCACCATCAAGTACACCAAAAGCAATGGGATAATGGTGATGATTAGGATCCTGAGATGAAGCAACGATAAAAACTCCACCATATATGTTCTTCAAGTGGGTTCCATCTATAATGATGACTTTCCTTATCGATAGAAACCCTTCTATGCAATCTCCCAATGCAAAGAATAAGTACTTAAAACTGTTTCCCTCATCTAATTCCACACAAGTTCGTGTACCCGGATTCATTTTCTCTAGCATGTACAAATAAGAAGACAGCCACCAGTAGCTCTCCTCAGAACTTCCCTGCACCTCATTAGCAGCTATGTTTTTTCCTCTCAGCACTGTCGAGTATGATACTTTCACCCCAAGCCTCCCTTGAACCATATTGATCAGCGTTTTTGGAGCTAGTGTGTCGAATCTCCCTGGATAGTATTCAGCCACAACAACCGCAACTAATTGTGCGGTGCCTTTCCTTTTCTGTCTGATTGTACATGTAGTAACCCGAGAGCATGTGTGCACCTTGTTGTAAGTGACAATTGTGAATAAATTTAAGTTCATATGCATAGAAGCTCTTAAACCCCACTTGCATCCATATTCTGCTCCCCAACATTTTGCCATGAAACGTGTGCGATCAGACTTGATTGTTTGATACTCAAAACCATTCTCATGTGCACCTTTCTGAAGGAGAGCTTGCAGTCCCTGCCTAGTGTCAAATTCTTGACCTTTATATATATCTAAACCATTTTCCCATCCATGATTTACTTGAGAGTTTCCATCAGTATCTCTGACTTCTGTATCATCATACACCTGCTCATATCCTTGTACATGATCTGTATCATTTTCTTGCATCCCATTGTCTTCCATTCCATAGTCCGGCATTTCATTACTCGAACCTACATCATCATCGACTCTAGCGGTAGAAAACAGCTCATCATTACTCGGACCTACATCAACATCAACTCCATGATCTTCTCTTGAAACATGCACGCTTCCATGACTTTGATCAACATACTTCATGAACTCCATATGTAGAACACTTCTCCACTGATAACCATAAACATCTTCATCGTTCCAAATATACGACGGTTTCTTTGTGTTCAAGACCAATGGATAGTAACTAATTTTCAGCTGAGCTGTAGCTGCATCTAGCAAAACCTTTCTGCAAATTCTCTCCACTAATCCAACATAAGTGACATCTTCCAAAGATTTCCTCATCACTAAAGTATGAATCCCATCTTCTCCAGAATTCCATATAATTTGTTTCCATCTTTTGAATAGAATCCTCCATAATCAAAACATATGACTGTGCAACTACTTTTACTCATTTCCCCTGAAAAGGAAAAAAAATTGTTATATTAGTTATTCTAGCTGTACCACTTTTTTTACTCGTACTAGTTCACCTAATAGTACCAGTTGTGCTAGTTGTACCCAGTTGTACTCAGAAAGTTTGGTCCTTCATACGATTCATCACGATTTATCACGATTCATTACTCAGTTAACCAGGAATCCTATGAAATTAACAATGTCACTTTCCAATAGCCTTAACCAACAGCTCAGTGACTCGAATGAGCAAAAACAAAAACAAAATTTTATTTTTCTATCAAGTCCCCTAATTGAGATGAAACTATGTATTTGAAGTCCTTAATTGCTTTGCCTAACCTGAGAATTCAATCATGAAATCGAAAATCAGTACAATAAACATAAACAACTAACCTTCAATTTCACGATTTCGTCAGTGATAGAAACAAGAGAGGATGAGAGAAACGAGAGAGGAAGAGGACGACACCAAGAAGGGAGCTCCGCGAAGAAGAGGGGAGGAGAGGAATAGAGGACATAAACTTTCAGTTAAAATATTATTTCATTAATTTGAATTCAGACTACAAGTCTCAAATTTGAATTTTTTAAAAAAATATTAGAGGAAAATTTTATATCAGAAGTCTGCATCATAAAACATAAGAAGGATTACATATTTTATATTTGTTTGTTTAGTTTTAATCAGTTTTATGAAATTTTAATTTTTAAAAATCATATTTGTGTGTCTTGATTATGTATAAAAATAGCGCTAATCAAATTATTTTTCTAATTTAAATTAAAAATATAATTAAGATGCAGACTTCTCTAGAAGTCTACAATGTAGACTTCAGTTATAAGGTTCAGACTTCGCAGGTATTGAACCGTAAAAAGCCATCCAGTTTTTTTGTTTGATCATTGAGTGCTAATAGTAATTTCCTTAACCCTGAAGTATACTTTTGCAATTAAAACAATCTTTTACGTTAAGGTGCAAAAAAATTCATCTTTTAGGTCATTTTCGGCAACTAACCCCATATAATTAGTCAAATTCAAAAAATAATATCTACGATACACTATTTTTTTTTTATATGGAATTTTTATTTATGTGGTACCAAAGTATGAAATTTTCAAATATTAGTTTTGGTTATCTGTTTCCTAAATTAATGGTACCAACTTACTCATAATAACTCAGATTTTGTAGTTATTTACCGAAGTCAAGTATCTCGGCATTAATCGAATTTGGGGGTCAAGTTTTTTGTTCTTTTGTCACATATAATTAGACAAAATATTTACAATACACTGTTTTTTTTCTTCAAATACTTATCAATAATTCAATAACTAAAAGAATAATATATCATTGGCAGCAATTAGAAAACTATGAAATGGGATTTATGAAGCTTCATTACAATATCCTTTTCGATGTGGGGATACAGATTTAGGGTTTATAATTCGCGGCTATAGTTAAGATTTAATTTAGTGTTATTGCCTAAATGTTTTGCAATAATATAGGGAAAGTTATAACTAAAGGTAATTTTTATTTTACAAAATGAATCAATGTGTATGAACATATTTACGAATATAAATAATAATTTAAACTCTAATTATCATTCTCCGCGATTTCTTTTCCCTCGCGATTTCCTTTTCCTTTTCAACCTCTAATTATCAATCGGTGATACGTATAATCATGATGTCTATCAAAATAGTTTCTGAATATTCAGAAATTAATTGCTCATTCTCGCAAAGCACCGCTGACCTCCTCCCCAAGGTAGATCCCCGGCGCAGCAAGTCAACGGAAAGGATGGCAGATAGTCTGCACAAGGCTATGAGAGCTATCTCTCTCGTGGATGATGACCCTATTACTCTATCAGACGACCCAAAGTTTCGTGTGCTCGACGCAAACTCTACAAGTCTATTGGGAAGATTACTGAATCCAGATAGTCAAGTGATGGCTAGAATGATAAACTACATGCGTACGGTATGGCGCGTATATGACCGAGTTAGAGGAATCGCTCTATCTCAAGATATTATTCCGATTCATCTTCCAGAGGGAAGAAGACCTTCTACATGTTCTAAAAGATCGTTCGTGGTCCTATAATCACTGGACTATGCTCTTGGAGTGTTGGACTCCAAACCCCCCGCCTGAGTACATTGGAGGTATGGATAAAGATAAAGAATATTCCGTTTGAATATTACACAATCGATACCATGTATATGTTGGCAAAGAAAATAGGCAAAGTGGAAAAGTTTGCCTATGACCCAAAAGTGTCCCACACCACATATTACAAAAGTGTCCCACACCACATATTACATACGAGCAAGAATCTCATGTTACCCTTCGGGAAGTCTGTCGTCTTGAATATGAGCTTGAAAAGATTCACAAGTGATGTTTTCACTGTTTGCGGATTACTCATGAGAAGAAAAAATGTCCCCTCTCTCGGAAGAAGCTCAACTCCTCTGGCCAAAAGATTATACCTCACCAAGATATTCCACTTCAGAAAGAAGTGATGGTGCAACAATACCTAGCCAAATCCTTAGAGACGCCCCCTGGTTTTCCGCCAATGTTCCCTGAAGTACCAGCAGAGGATAGGCATATGGCTCTGCAATACATATCACACTCTGATGAAACAGAGAGACGAGCCAGAATCTTGCCAGTTTAACAATCCATTAATGAGAAACCGCAAACCCCGCCTATTACTCTAACCAAGATTTCTCCTTATCTTAATAAGAAGCAGGGGTTGATGTTTGGATACAGAAAGCAAGAGAACCGTTCCTTGGTGGCTAATACGCCCTACCATGCGCCTGCAGTCTCTGCGCCATCATTGGAGTGGAATATGATGCTCTGTCGAGACAGTTTTACGTCGTCACCTATGCCAAGAAGTATGACGGTTTTCCATCCAGGTAGTGCTAAGCTACACCTTGGTTCCGGTACTTCGAAGGCAGGGAAGAAAGAGCGTAAAAGACCACAAGCTTGGAAGAGAAAAGCAAGACCTCTTGTCTCCGATCCTTCTCAATACAAGGTTATTTCTCTGATGACAACTACATAGAAAGACCTGCTAAATGGAAGTCAACAAAGGGTAACAATGCAGGCATCAAAATCACCAAACTAACCAAGTATTGATGGTGGCTTCCGAATTGAAGCCTCTGCTACCTCAATGAGCGTTCTGAGCTAGAACTGTCAAGGAGCAGGAGGTTCCGAGACGGTTCAGAGGCTCCAGAAAATGCGGCATACGTACTTTCCAGACGTTATATTTCTTATGGAGACTACGCAGCGTTTCAGTTTTATGGATGATTTGAAGAAAAGTTTGGGATACGACAATTGTGTTATTGTTGAGCCACAAGGTTTAAGTGAGGCTTAACTGTGATGTGGAAAAGTGTATGTCATGTTAATGTGATATCAAAAACAAGAGAATCATTGACCTGAAAGTGAAGATGGGTACTTTATAGTTCTTCTTATCGTGTGTCTATGGCGATCCTGTAAAGGAGCGTAGACAGTTAGTTTGGAATCAACTTGAGAGAATTGGTTTGGGCAGAGATGAACCGTGGATTTTCATCGGTGACTTTAATGAGCTGATGAACAATTCAGAGAAATTAGGGGGCGTTGAACGACATGAAAACTCCTTCTGGGGCTTCTGGAATATGGCACAGAATTGTAAGTTGCGATAAGTGCGCAGCTGTGGGAACAGCTTTTCATGGGCCAGCTGGAGAAATAAGATTCGGGTCCAATGCAGATTGGATCGTTGTTTCAGTAATAATCAATGGTTCCAATTGTTTCCAAGGTCTCAGATTGAATACTACGACATGTGGGCCTCAGATCACCGTCTGGTGAGGCTAGCTTTCTCTTTGGAGAATGAAGATCCAAACCGAGGTAGATTCTACTTCGATAAAAGGTTTATAGCGAAGGAAGAATTCGAGGACATCGTCAAGCAAGGTTGGGAAGGACCAGAATCAGAAGAGGTCTCCTTGTTAGACCGTATTGCGAGATGTCGTAGGGTTATTGCAGTGTAGAAAAAAGTGCAAACGTTAACTCAAAATCTAAGATTCAGAGGCCCATATCGCATTGGAGAAGGAAATAGCAAAACCCGTACCACATCTCCAGATTATGAGAAAGCTGAAAACTGAATTGGCAGAGGCTTATAAGGAGGAAGAATTTTTTTGGCGGAAGAAATGTAGAGAGTTATGGTTAAAGGAAGGAGACCTCAATACAAAATACTTTCACAACTGTGGGAAAGGGAGAAAGGTCCAGAATAAGGTTCTTATGCTGCTAGATGAGATGGGTCGTGAACAATTCTCAGAAGGTGCCAAGAGATCTATAGCTGTGGAATACTTTAAGGAGCTATTTATGAGCTCCAACCCCTTTGACATTGAATCTCTCTTTCAAAAATTTCAGCCACGAGTAACAGTTGGTATGAATGTGAAGTTAACAACACCAATTACTGCATAAGAGATTAAAAGGGCTGCTTTTGCGGTTAAAGGCAGTAGTGTGTCGGGTGAAGATGGCCTAACAGAGATTTTTTTATCAGAAATATTGGAACATTGTTGGTCCAGCAGTTTATCAAAGAGATTGAATCCTTCTTCTTATCTGCCATTATGTCGGCTGGATGGGATCATACCCACCTATGTTTACTGTCAAAAATCCTAAGTCCAACCTCCATGACATATATGAGGCCGATCAGTTTGTGTTCGGTACAGTACAAAATAGTATCGAAAATTCTCTGTACAAGATTAAAGGAGTTCTTGCCACATCTAATATCCGATACACAAGGAGCCTTTGTATCAGGAAGATTAATCTCAGAAAACATTCTGATTGCACATGAGATGGTACATGGTCTTAAAACAATCGATAAAGTGTCTGTGAACTGTGTGGCAATAAAAACTGATATGTCTAAAGCCTATGACCGTGTGGAGTGGTATTTCTTGGAATTTTTATTGGAAAATTTGGCTTTCAACAGAATCTGGGTGAGATGGATAATGGCTTGTGTGTGTTCAGTGCCCTTCTCGGTCCTACTCAATGGAAGGTGCACGGTTTTATTAAGCCAGAGCGTGGCATCAGACAGGGGATCCTTTGTCCCCTTTTCTCTTTATACTTGTTGCTGAAGCCTTAGTGGGATGCCTGAATAACTCGGAGCAGAATGGTGCTCTTCATGGATCAAACTAGAAAATTCTGGACCTGCTGTTCATCACTTGTTATTTGCAGATGATAGTCTCCTAATGTTCCAGGCTATAGAGGAGGAAGCTACAGAAATATCTTGTTGTCTGAAATTATATGGCGAGGTATCAGGACAGTTCATTAACAGGAACAAATCATCGATTATTTTTGGAGCTAAATTGAGCGATTCTGTCAAAACGCGGATCAAAGAGGTGTTGGGCATTGATATGGAAGGGGGAGAGGATAAATACTTAAGCCTTCCAGATTGTTTCAGTGGCTCCAAGAAGAAAATGCTCAATTTGTTCAAGAAAAATTGCAAGGAAAAGCAGAGGGATGGTACGCAAAAGCTCTCTCGAGTGGTGGTAAGGAGGTTATGATCAAAAATGTGGGTCTGGCTATACCTTTTTATGCGATGTCATGTTTTAGACTCCCAAGACTTTGTGCCAAAAGTTAATAAGTGTCCTGACTCAATTCTGGTTGAATAGTGGTGGTAACAAACAGAAGATTCCATTGATTTCTTGGAAATAGCTCTGCCACAGTAAAGAAAACGGAGGAATGGGATTTCATGATATTGAAATGTTTAACCAAGCTCTGAAACAAGCTTGGAGAATATGGTCTAACTCTGACTCTATACTGGCTCAAATACTGAAACATAGATACTTCAAAGGTAATTCATTTATGGAGAGCAAGTTGGGGCGTAGACCCTCCTATGCCTGGCGAAGTATTCTGCAAGGCCGGGAAGTGCTGCAGATGGGGTTAGTGAATAAGATTGGCATAGATGGATTCTGGATACAAGGTTAATAATCCCGCGTTTCGACCAAATGGCAGTTGTGGATCTTAGTCTAAAAGTCTCGGACCTGATAGATCCTCAAACCATCAGTGGAATATGGGGTTTGTACCTTAGGTGGTAACGGCTGAGGATGCGAGTCGTATCTCATCTATAAAAATATCTGTTTCCTCTCAGGATACGTGGGTTTGGGGTTTCTCCAAAGACGGAAAGTATAACTCACACAGTGGCTATAAACTCATGGATTCTATTCAAGCTGCAGAACAGTTCCCAACTGTAGTTACACCTCCTCTTGAAAAAGCTTTATGGAAAAAAGTTTGGAGAATCAAGGCTCCTTCGAAATTAAAACATTTCTTGTGGAAGGCTTTGGTGGGAGCTCTGCCTGTGAAAGAGCGTCTGGCATCTCGTGGTATGAATCTAGACAGTAGGTGTGAGGCATGTAACACTGAGGTCAAAGCGATCTATCATGTCTTGTTCAATTTTCCAGTGGCTAAGGAAGTATGGAATTTATCTCACATTCCTGGTCCGGCATCTGGTTTTTCACTAAACTCTGTCTTTCTCAATCTACATCATCTGATAGAATCAAGTAGGCGAGTGTCATTGTCGGAGAGTACTCGATCTGCTTTTCCTTGGATATTGTGGCAGCTGTGGAAAGCACATAAAGCTTTATCTTTTAAGATAACAAGTTTTGAACCACAGTCGATTGCCTCGAAAGCGATGGAGGATGCTGATATCTGGAGAGTGATCAACTCGAAGGATGAACGGCTTATCGAATAAGAGAGAACGGAAGCAATGGTTCAAAGAATGTGGACTAAACCTACCATGAATGCTAGAAAATGTAACTTTTGTGCAGCCTGGTTACCTAAATTGAAATTTTCAGGTGCTGCTTGGATAGTGCAAGACCACCTTGGAAAAGTATGTTGTCATAGCTGTAGGTCTTTCGCTGATGTATAATCAATCGAAGAAGCAGGACTTCTATCAGTGCTCTGGGCTGTGGAATTTATGGGAAGCCTAAAAGAAAATCGGATCATTTCTTAATCTTCTCTTTGTCATGCTCGTGAAGTTTTGCTGAATCCGCAAGGCTTTGATCATCTTAAACACATTGTGTCATGCATATCTTGGTGTCCCAGTAGCATACAACTCTGGTCTCTTGATCACTGCTCGAAATCGGCCAATATAGTTGCAGAAAAGATTACTACAAGTGTAACAAGAGACCATAGAACTCAATCGTATGTAGCCAGAGATGGCCCACAGTGGAATCCTTAATTAATATTAAAATGAACAAAAAAAAATCATAATTTAAACTAACATATAAATGGAATCCTTAATTAATATTAAAAAATATTCAATTTTATATTTTCTAATTAGTTAATATATAGAGAAATGATTTGAGATGGCACATATCCAAGTTTTGTTGACTTCTATGGTACAGTAGACACAAAATGACTTAACTAGCATTCATTAATGATTTAATGACTATTATATCCATTAATTGACATCTGATCAGATGTTGTTCATGATTCACTGTCCACTTCAATATCTTAAACATTGTTTGTTTATTCTCTAATTATAGAATTTGTTTATGATGATACTTTCACGTCTGATTCATAACAGTAAAACTGTGATTGCATTTTGGGATTTATGATTGGATGTTTTATCATAGAATGCATTTACACGAAATTCAGGTTTGCTAAAGTGATCCTGTCACATATGGAAGATTCAGTGAGGCTTTTAGTTTATCTCTCATGGTTTCATCTTTGATTCCATTCTTGAAACTTTGCAAATTGTTTAAGAGAGCTTACGACCACGGAACTATCATATGAAATATTCTCAGTAAAGGTATGTTTCACATTCAATGAGCATCATCAGTTCATCATCATATTTGTCAATATATTTTAATCATTTCCTTAAGATTTTTGTATTGAAGACAGCTATTCCGGTGATCCCTACAATTAGAGTGCTCGTTATATTTACAAAGTTTGGAGAGCTAAAAGCTATTGAAGATGAGTTTGTTACGCATCCATCGAGTCCTACAATCAAGAACAGTCCTATAGAGAAAACACATAGCTCATCATGCTCATCCTCATGATTTCAAATACCAAAACAAGGAATTTTTTTTTTTAATTCAATTACCTGTAGTGGGGGGGAAATTGATGAATGATGTGAGTTAACGTTGTTGTGATTTATAATATTTCTTCATGATTCTTTCTTTTGTCTTTTGGTTTAATCGTTGGAGATGATTATTATATATATTATTATCTTGAAATAATCTAACGTTGTTGGTATGATGATTCAAACGTATGCATCATCCTCTCATTGTATTATTCATACTTGCTTTCTAGGGATTAGAGTTGAATTTAGGAAATTATCTTACATATTTAGGAAATAATCTTACATATTTAGGAAGATTTGTAAAAGAGAACTTTGTGCATATTTCTACAACAAACTAAATTTTCAAAGACTTTCTAAATTTTAAAAAAGACCTTAATAAAATATATATATACTAGTTTTTTCACCCGTGATCATGCACGGATATGAATATTTACAAAATAACTCACTTAAAACTATTAGTTAATATTATTTTTTTGTTTATTTATAAGTTTCTATTGTCAACTATATGTATTCGTATACATAGAAGATTCTTTAAAAATGTTATATATCTTATTAAATATGTTTTGGTAATAAGAATTTTGATAGGTAACACTATTTATTTTTAGATTATTATGTGGCATATACTCATTAGAATTGAAATAAAGTTAATTATTTTGTTCTATTTAGGCTAAAGTTTGGTCGGTTTTTTAGTTTAGATTTGTAAAGCTATTATTGTAAAATCTATTTATTGATATGTTTTTTAGAAAGCTCATACATGTGTATGGATATTTACAAAAAAAATAAAGATATCATAATTCTTGGTTAATATTCACTTCTATTTTTTATATTTTAAAATTTTCATGTAATTTGTACGTATGAAAGGGAATTTTATTTTAAATTTATGTTGTTATTTTAATTAAACATCTGATCTTATATATAAAAATTTGGTCAGTCCGGTTCTTGTTTTTTAGTTATTTATTTAGATTTATATATTCAATTTCCTTACTTTTTTTTGTTTGTCATCTTTTAATATCAATTTCCTTAATATTATATATGTTTTTGGAAAAACAAATTCAAAAGCAAATAATTAAATGTTGATCAGTTCTTTGCATAAATGAACCATACTGATTGTTTGTTGAAAATTTGTGAACATATTTTTAGAATTGTTTATTTTGAGTTAAGGATTTTTATATATAAATGTTATCTCTTATGTAACATTTTTAACATTTTTAAAATATTTAAAATATTTTTAATATTTCCAAATACCTCTGGTTTATTTTTTATCATCCCAATCTTGATTTATTTGTAATCTTGATCATTATAAAGTTTTTATTTGGAATCATAATATTTGAAATTATTCCAAAGTTATTTCTTTTTAGTAGGATTTAAAAGGACTTTCCTTTTTTGGAATTAACTCTATATATCTAATAAAAACATTTTTATATTTCAAAGTTATCTCATTTTTAATATGATTTTACAGAGACTTTCCTTTTCGTAATTTTCGTTTTCATTATGTATGCAAAAATTATTTTATGTTTTAAAATTATTTTCCATTATTAATTTGATTTCGGAAAAATAAATCATTAAACAAAAGAAAAATAAAAAGATTTAGTAATGGAAATTGTTTTAAAGTTAATTCCTATTTTATATGATTTTAAAAATTACTTTCCTTTTTTGCAATTAAAGTTTTTATATCTAATACAAATATTTCTAAATTTCACAGTTATTTCCTTCATGATATGATTAAAAAAAAAACTTGTCCTTTTGTAATTTTCGATTTTTATATCTATATAAAATTATTTTATGTTTTAAAATTATTTTCGTTTATTAATGTAATTTTTAATAAAAATCATAAAACAAACGAATATATTAATAGATTTCAGTAATGACAAACTAATATAATAACTGGAATTCATTAAGGATGTCTTTGTAATTGACCTCATGAAAATAAACGTAAGCGAGACACGTAGAAAACTGATTTCTTAAATAATATTATAGAGATCATAATTGTTGTGCTTAATTAGACACTAATGCAAATTTAGGAAGCAATTATACAAATTAAGGAAAGTCTTACTAAAACATATACAATAATGTTTGTATACTTTAATACCACTCAAATTAGTATAAAAGTTTTCTTAAAGAATCTCTGAAGCAATTTTACAAATCTAGACAAACTTTCCTTAATCGTATAAATATGTAACTATTTACAGAATTACTCAAATATAGAAAACTAACCATCTTACACATTTAGGAAGGCTTTTTTAAAACCTATAAATGAGAAATTTTGTATTGTTATAAATAATTAAATATTGACTACATAACCGGCCCAATATGACTGAAACCAATCGACCCATTCTATCCAGAGCAAACAATATTTACTTGGTGGTTTTCCCATTCCTTATTATATTAGGTTTTCCTTTTACTTAATTGGTCATGTAATTCCCTATATATATGTACTCTTATTCATTCATTAATACACAGAAACATTCAGTTTCATAACACGTTATCAGCACGATTCTCTAATACCCTGAATTAAAACCCTAGCCCCCAACTCCAATCAAAACCGGTCGTCTCAATTCTCTAACGCGATCCGATCAGTTCATGTATTCCTTGCAGCTCGTGGCCAGCTTGTGTATTCTGTGGTCTTATAGCTCCCGGTTCAGTCTATTCAACCCAAAACGGTGATCAAGGTAAAATCAAATCCCTAAACTCAAGAACACTAAATCGAATTTGAATCTAAGTAAATATAAACCCTAAAATCAGATTTGATTGTTTTTTTACTGATAATTGCATGATAAACCCTAATACTATAAACTCCAAATCGCAATCTCTAAAACTATAAACCCTATGTCGCGATTTACTTTAAACCCTAAATAGCTTTGCTTGTTTTGTTTGCTTGATTTTATTGCATAAAACTTAAAATCATAACCCTAAAACCTATGAACCCTAAATCGCGGTTTGAACTCTCAAACCCTAATTGCGAGTTTGAAACCCTGAATTTGATTCCAATTGTGTTGATTTGTGTTGTCATATTGTTTGTTCTAATTGCATGCATGAGGAACGTTTTGGACCGTCCTACGAGAATTTATAAATTATGCCCTTTTATTAAAAATTAAAAATAATAATAATAAAGATTAAAATTATATTAAAATTTCATAAGATAATACAACTCCAAATTTCTTATAGAAAAGAAAAAGTTAAAAAAAAAAAAGAGCAGTTTATAATTGAAATATAACTTTTTTCAAATTTTCCTACAAAATCTGTCATTAAACTCGGATAGTAAACTCGGTCATTAAGCTATTTTCTTTGATTCTTTTATGAATAATATACCATTTCTTATTCCTCTATGATCAATTGATCACTCATCTTCTTCTGTCTAATTTTCACAAATTATTTAAAAGTAATAAATCACTGCACATACCTTTTTCACGAAAACTTGAAGATAAAGATAAATTGACAATTGATGAATTTATAGAAGAAAGATAACTAAAGAAGCTAGGAGTTGAATACTTGAATATATAACTAAAAACACTGAAGACGGAGAATGTGAAAAAAATAATCTAAAGCAAGATGTCAAAAGCAAGAGGAAAACACGAGAGAGTCGTCGTCTTTTCGTCTTCCTCAGGTTTAATTTGTTTTTCTAAAATAAGATTTAACAATTATTAAGAAGCCCTCTAACAATTATTTTATCTAAAAATCCCTACTAATATTATACTTACTTAAGAAGATCTACAAACTTTACATTTTTTCCATATTAATACATATATATATATATATAACAAAAAAATTCAAAATATATGCTCCTAAAATTTGGATGCCCTAAGCGGCTGCTTCACTTGCTTGCCCTCACCGCCGGGCCTGAATGGACCTTGGATGCTAAGATTATCCTGAAATCAAGAAGCCTTGGTTAATGTATTGTTGGTGGCAACAATACCAATGATATAGACAAATATAAGGCGATTTCCCTCATACGCAATCACCTTGCTGAGAGTCTCAAGAATCAGTACCTCACTATTGAGAATCCTCTGGACATTTGGACAGCGTTGAATTCTAGATATGATCACCAGAAAACGGTGATATTACCCAAAGCCCGATTTGACTGGAAGAATCTGAGGATCCATGATTTTAAAACGTGGATGAATATAACTCGACATTGTTCAAGATCGTTTCGATCTTGAAACTATGTGGTTAGGAGGTGACTGAAAACAACTTGCTAGAGAAAACATTCTCAACCTTTCACGAAAATAATGTGTTGCATCAGCAACAATATCGTGAAGAAGGATTTACTACATATGCATGTCTAATCTCTTGTTTGCTACTTGCTGAGAAAAACAATGAGTTATCAATGATGAATACTGCAACGAGACCTTCTGGTTCTGCCTCATTACCATAAGTCAATAAGGCTAAAGAGGCCAAGAAAGAGCCTAAAGAGACTAAAGAGTCTAACTACGTCCAAAGAGATATGTATCACGGTCGCAGTCGTGGCAGAGGAAAAGAACGTGGTGGTGGTCGTGGCAATTACCATTCATATGGTCGAAATAATTATTATGGTAGTCAAGGCCGTGGAAATCGATCTGACTTTGCTCATGGTCAAGGTAGAGGCCGCGGTATATCCAAACTGCAACACTCAAACAAATCGGTTTGCCATATATGCGGTATGGGGAACCAATTGGGCAAAGACGTGCAGGACACCTAAGCATTTTGTTGATCTCTATCAAGAGAAATTGAAAAAGTATCCAGAAGCTAATTTGGTCCATCCTGATGGTAAAGAAGACTTCGACCATGAGAGAGATGACCTACTTGATTATGAGACTTCAGATTGCCAAAAAGGAGATAAATGATTTCAGCATCTAAGTATTCTTGTTTTGTTTTCTTTATGATTTATATGTTCAATGAATTTGGTTTTATGATCTATGTTTTTGGATTCATTTTCTTTATTACTTTCTATGTTATATGATTTGTTTTTGAAAAACCTAATAATATAAAATGTCTAAGACATGGTTCATTCGCACAATTGCGGGTATAGCTAGTCATATTGAAAGCTACGGCCACGCCCATATTCCTAAGGGCTACAGCCATGCCCATATTCCTAAGGGCTACAACCAGACCCATATTCCTAAGGGCACGCATCTTGAGATATCAGATGCTTTATATTCACCCAGCTCATAGTTTTACGTCCTCACCTATGCCAAGAAGTACGACGGTTTTCCATCCAGGAAGTGCTAAGCTAGACCTTGGTTCCGATACTTCGAAGACAGGGAAGAAAGAGCATAAAAGACCACAAGCTTGGAAGAGAAAAGCAAGACCTCTTGTCTCCAATCCTTCTCAATACAAGGTTATAGTCTCTGATGACAACTACATAGAAAGACCTGCTAAACGGAAGTCAACAGAGGGTAACAGTGCATGCATCAAAATCACCAAAACTAACCAAGTATTGATGGTGGCTTCCGATTTGAAGCTCTGCTACCTCAATGAGCGATCTGAGCTAGAACTGTCAAGGAGCAGGAGGTTCCGAGACAGTTCAGACGCTCCAGAAAATGCAGCATACGTACTTTACAGACGTTATATTTCTTATGGAGACTAAGCAGCGTTTCAGTTTTATGGATGATTTGAGGAAAAGTTTGGGATACGACAATTGTGTTATTGTTGAGCCACAAGGTTTAAGTGAGGCTTAAATGTGATGTGGAAAAGTGTATGTCATGTTAATGTGATATCAAAAACAAGAGAATCATTGACCTGAAAGTGAAGATGGGTACTTTAGAGTTCTTCTTATCGTGTGTCTATGGCGATCCTGTAAAGGAGCGTAGATAGTTAGTTTGGAATCAACTTGAGAGAATTGGTTTGGGAAGAGATGAACCGTGGATTCTCATCGGTGACTTTAACATTACAAGAAACGGGCCAACTAGGCAACGGTGGTTTTTGTCGGCATTTGGACACAGAACACCTCTTCTGACTTTGTTCCAAGAAAAACGGTTTTGTCACTGTTCGACGCTCGAAAACGGTGGTTGGTCAGAAATCCGTCGGAAGTTACCGAGATAAATTTTTCTCGGAAAATTTCGTCAGTATAGTTCGTCAGAAAATAACGACGAGTTTGTCATGATTCGACTTGTCAAACCAGTTTCTCGGTCCTGCGTCACTATACTTTTGTCGCTAACATCTCGGTAAATGACGACGTGTTTCTTATGGTATGAGTCGTCAAAAGTTTTTGTCAGTAAGTCATTAGTAATAGTTTCTCGGTATCGTATCGAAAATTGAGGACGAGTTTCCGAGTACTATAGGTCAGAATAGTTGCTGGTAATATAGTCGCCATTCCGTCGGTTAAAATAGTCGGAAGTATCCGATAAGATAACGACCCTTTATCTGTGATCTATGTTTTCAGAAAATCGTTGTCTTATTGTCGGTTTAAATATTCTCGGAAAGTTGTATGTTTAGTTCTGAGTCATTTCTGAGAAGTTAGTTAAGCAACGTGTTCATGATTTTAGTCGGAATTTCATAGGTTAATTAAAACAGTTTTCGTAACTAATTTTGGTTACACATTGATAACATCCGATTACAGAACTGTACAATCAAAACCTACTTTAGATCATGATAAACTTCCTACTCGTATTTAACAGAAGCAAATTTGACTTATATATTACAAAGCAAACATAATAGCATAGCATCTTTTACAAAGATAAGTGTGACCTTAAGTTTGTCACGAACAAAATATTACAAACCAAAAGAGATGTCTCAGAGCATCTTTTACATAACAGAAAGAAAGCGTTTTGCAGAAACAATAACTCAGAAGCAATACATACATTTCATATTTCACAAACAGAAATATCATTTTGTAACTTACCAGAAATTACTCGGCTGCACCTTCTCTTCCAAGCTGGGTCGGTGGGATTTTGTTGGGGTACATGGTGCACATAATATTGCTCCAAAAGACTGCATCTTCAACCTGAGGGGAAGTCTCGTCTATCTTAGTTGTCGCTTGTATGAGCTTGGTTTGAGTCTCGAGATACATTTCCTTGTAATTAAGATCATCACTTGCCAACTGAGGAGGATTAGCAGCTTCGATAGTCATTGCACCAAACCCAAATAAGTGACCGTTTTTTACTTTTACCTCCTACAGTAACGTAGTTGTTTGGTTCTCGTTCATGTAAGTGTTGACAAACATAAACCTATTTGCATATACAGGCGGTAAGAAAACTAACCAATTGGTAGATAACATCTTTCTCACTCTTAGTCAGGTGAGAATCAACCCCAGTGTTGTCACCCTAGGTCATTTGTGTGAGTTTGAGTTTCTCA
Organism: Isatis lusitanica; assembly: GCA_900406415.1. Lineage (NCBI taxonomy): Eukaryota > Viridiplantae > Streptophyta > Magnoliopsida > Brassicales > Brassicaceae > Isatis > Isatis lusitanica. Next base: position 21,282 of record OVBB01000232.1, read on the forward strand.
TGTTCTCTGCATCTCCTAGCAATAACCTCAGCCTTCTTGTCAAGAAAAACTCCATCTTTTTTCCTTTTATGGGCTCTCTCCATGAAAGTGACCATGTCTGGCAGCTCACCGGTCACTTCATCCCGCTGTTACATACATTAATTCCAAGTTATAGCCAATATATATTAGAAGCGAAGGGAATATGATAGAACAGATATATTACCATGCTCTCTCTAAGTCTAACATAGGGACATGAGCCAGTTGTGTGCTTAGCTATTCCATAATCTCCACGTTCGCTGTTACGGTTCTGGGAGTTAGTCTTGCTACGTTTGGCATTTTTCTCAATCGTTCAGTAAACTATAAACGCTATCCAAACCGTTCCTTCATCCAATTTGGTGGGTCCTCCCCATTACGCCATAACAACTTCCAATCATACACTCGGTCTAGCAACCGGGAAGAACACACCATTTTGAATTGTTCACTAACATAGGTTGTCTGAGAATAGTCCCAATTGTACTTTTGCTACAAGACAGAACAATTATGGTTAAGAGACAAGTGATACACGACCCAAAAAGAACAACAGCCAAGCGTTATCTATATGTATGGTTTCCTTATCTATCAAGTACAGTTTCTTATGTTTAACACAGGCTCGAAAACTTTGAGGAGATAAGCAAACAGTTAATGCAAAAGCCTTAAACCATCGGTGTTTGGTGTCTCCTGCCAATAAAGTCCAATTGGGTGCAGCCTCTGGGAAGTCATTCTCCATTATCTTTTTCACTGACTTGGTAATCCCCTTACTGTAGCTAAACCTTTACCCATGAAGAAGAAGATAAAATAAATCATAATTTTGTCCAACTGATGTTGTATGTCAAACTATCGAGCTTATAATACTAGAATTTAACAAAAAAAATAAACGCTTAGTAGTTAACATCAACGGAACCATTAATGTCACATGATTTAATGGGAGTGTAATGCCTATCTAAAAAGGCTTGTTCTTTAATACTGATTTGGTCAAACACCATTACACTAAAACTATATTGTGTACGACGTTAATAAAGATAATACTGATAATCTTCTTAAGTTTTTTCACCAAGTGCAACCGATATCCTAAACCTGAACCACACACTCACTCCATATTTCATTTCTTCCAAATCTATGGCAAGAAAATGGTCGGTATAAGAAAACAGAACCATGGCTATAGTGACATAGATAACGTACCAACCGGCACCGGTTCTCCTCAGTGGACAGATGAGATCTTCCCGGTGCTAGAAGTAATTCATCTAAAGTCATGAGAAGATCATTCGGTACAGGATTTTGAAGAGCATTCGCTTGAGCAGTTTGATGTGGCAGCTCCTCGACCTCCATAGGTTGACTTGGTGGTTCTGTGTCATTGTTGTCGAAACTGAAGTCGTCACCGGAACCCGAACCATGTTCCATAAAACCACGCCACATTCCCCGTCCCGCACTTAACGACATGTGCTGCGCATGAAAGGAATGACATTTACAATATCTCAGTAACAGAAACTTTCTCATTTACAACTACTAAGAAAAAGTTTCAGAACATAGATTATGTTACCTTTCTCAGAAATTTTCTTTGAATCGCTCGGTTGAGTGATAGAAAATACATCCAGCGTGTAAGAATATTAAGATATAAGTGGAAGAAGAAAGTATAAGGTACAAACCTCGATTCTATCATCTAAATGTATGGCGGGAACTTGAAAAAATGATTTCAATAACGTACCGAAAATGTTATCAGAACCTTCTCTGTCATAGCCTATAAAGTTTATATGGTTCAGAGGCGGAAGTAGCTAGGCTGCAGCTTCGAGTCTGAGGATTTGATGTGCGCCGCGTGGGTCGACTTTCCCATAAACTTAATGTCAAACCTTTACACTGTGTGCAACAGCAACTCTCGAATATTTATCGGAAACTAGTGTGTGTTCTCTGACAAAGAAGACACATAACAAATTACTCCCATCGACTTTTCCCCAAATTGCGAAACCCTCAAATTCAATTTCTCGTAATATCGCCAGTTTGTACATATGTATATACACATATATTAAATTATATATTTTTATTATTGTTTGTGTTTAATTTAAAAATTATAATCAATTTGTGTTGGTTTCCCTTAAAACGCCGCGTTTATGGTCCCCTTTTAAACAACCAACGTCTACACTTACTAGAGGGAATTCCCTGTAACTCAAAGATCAATTTCTATGAATCAACAGAAAAACGCCTCTTCTAGAATGCCTTCTGTACAAAGCTCATCCTCTAGTCAATCTGGTCTCGGCCGCCGTCGACCGGAGAATGGGAATCCAACACTATGTTGGTGTGGTTCACAAGCCATACTACTTACCTCGCGTAGCGCAAACAATCCGGTAGACGTTTTTTACACTTGCCGGATGAGTGAGGTTTGCATTCACCAAAATTTATATAATTAGCTTCTTTCAAAGTGGGAGACATCAAATTCGAGTGATTCCGTTGTTTCTGTGTAGAGTTCTGCAAGTCATGTGTGGAAATGCCGGGATGAGGCAATCATGGAAGAGATGGAGATGATGAGGTTGGAAATTCAAGATCAAGGGGAGCTTTGTGGTAAGTTGACCAAAAAAATCTTTGAAGAATGCGAGACAAGAGGAAACAATGTTGTTGGCAGCTATTTTGCCGACAAACTCGTTACGGTGAAGGAGGTTTGTTCGGCAAATGCAGCGGCCGGTCTGAGAAAGTCAGTATGCGGGAATTATGTTATCCTCACAGCTTCTGTCCTTATCGCAGCTGTTTTTATTTTCTTTAAGTAGAGGACAATTTAGTACGGTTAAGAGTGTTGTTTCTTGTTTTGCGGTATTTGGACATGAATTTTCCAATAAAATGATGTCCTTTTTCCATGTTCTGTATTTTCTAATTCTGTAGACGATCTTGACGACGATTGTCTATATGTGTTGTAACTTTGATGAATTAATGATAAAATTCCGTATGTAAAACTCCAACGTTTCTTCATTACTTATGAACTCATTTGAAAATTGATGATAATTATCAATTTATCATTCTTTGTTTTATCCATTTGATCTTTTTAAGTTTCGTGAAAGGGGTAACTTACTTCTCCAAATTATTACAACTTAAATAATAAAACACATGTTGAGTACACAAACACATCATACATTATAAGTTATAAGTTCCCAAATACATGGTACATAATTTTGAAAAGAGACGTAAAATTGGAATACGAGTACATCACACTTAATCTGAACCATCGGATGACATTTCCGAAGAAGCAGAGTTGTCATCACTTCCAAATTCTCCCCCACTTTCTCTTTCGCTCTCGTCGTCTAAGACATCATCCGGATAATCATCATCTTCATTAGCAAGTGGTATTTCTTCTACTGAATGTTGAGTAGGTTCTGTCATTGTTAAACCGTCCTGCTGCAACGGTTCTTTCTCATGTACACCTTCTACTCTCCCTCGTGGGTTAATTTGAGTTACCGTTACCCATGGATTTTATCTTCCTCCCACGCATGGATAAGGGATGTATGCAACTTGATCGGCCTGACTACCAAGTATAAATGGATCGTATTTGCGAAGACGTCTGCCGGTGTGTACCTCAGTGAGACCGAATTTTGTAGTTCGCATTCCAAATTCCACAGTCGGGTCGTACCAGTCACAGTTGAACAAAGTACACTTCAGATTAAGTAAACCGGGGTATTCAACTTCAATAATATCATGTATCTCGCCGTAGTAGTCCAATGTGTCTGTGCGAACAACTACTTCATGGTTTATTGTTTTTCTATAGTTGGTACCTGGTCGTTTACGGAACACGTACCCCCGAGTGCAATACATATGAGAATATACTGCTTCGGACAACGGACCTCCTATCAACTCCAACATCCATGTGTAATCGCCTAAAGTAAGAGCATTCATTGAGTTTACCTGAATTTTGAACAACAATTGTTAATTAGTATAATCTTGATATGCATTTTAACCTAGGTAATACATGAGACCTTGCGTAATATCGTAGCCATTTCGAAAAAATTTCAGTCTTCCACTGATCCATTTGTGCATCTGATATAGCACCATATTCTCCCTTTATTTGATCTTCAAAAATCCTACACCATTTAAAAATATATAATGTGTTATTAAAACAAATTATAGTATTTAGAAATTATATTTTTATTATGTAGATTTTGGGAATTACCGTTCAATCGGTAGAATATCCTCACAATTCCGGAGTATGTAGTTGGATATGATCAAACTCTTTCTCTGTCAAGCAGGCCCTCTCTTTTTTCCCACTCAGCCTCTCAATCTCAGAAAAAAATTGCAGGAACATATCTAGGGTACAAACGTCTCTCACCTCCGTCGTCATATCTTCCCGGTTTTCTCAGCTTCGTTTGGACATGAGGGGCGAAGTAGAAGGATGAAAAGTAAGATGTCTCCTCGTTTAAGCTTTGTGCAACTATAGATCCCTCAACCTTACTCAGGTTTTTTACTTTTTTTCTTCAAGTGAAACATGAATCGTTCAAACGGATACATCCACTTATACTGAACAGGCCCCCAAGTAATGCCTCACGAGGTAAGTGGATAGGAAGATGCTCCATCACGTCGAAGAATGAAGGGGGGGGGGGGAAATATTTTCCAAATTGCAAATGATAATATGGATGTTTGCATCCAGCGTGTATAGACCATTATACGTTAGAGAGCGTGAGCATAGGTCTCTAAAAAAAGACCATATACCTACATTTGGGAGGTAATAAGTTTATCTATTTTGAAAGTCATATGTAAAGTACTTGTGAAGTAAGCGAGAGAAATTTAAATTAAAATTACCTGCTATTGCTTCATGTGCATTTTTTTGGAAGAAGTTCCAAAAACGCAAATGGCAGCAAACGCTGCATGAAGACATGGCAATCATGACTCTTCATCCCATATAATCTACCAGCTTGGTCATCTATGCAGTTGCCCAGGTTGGACGTGTATCCGTCAGGAAATTTAACATCGCCAACTATCCATTTTCTTCCCTCGCATCAGCATCTAATCGAAATATGGGAGTTGGAAGTTTCCCATTTTCCATCAAATGCAACACATCTCTTGAACATATGTCCGGCAAATCCAAACGGGTCTTCACGTTATCCTTTGTCTTCCCTTTCACGTTTAGCACTGTATTGATGATGTTGTCAAAAAAATTCTTCTCTACATGCATTACATCAAGATTATGCCTAAGCAAGTGGTTTTCCCAGTAAGGTAAATTCCAGAAAATATTTTTCTTATACCAATTATGGTATTGCCCGTAACCACCAACTTTATCATGTCCGTCTCCCCCACATTCTGCAGTTTTTTCGACATCCAAATCTCTTAAGTGTCTCAGTAGAGCCTTTCCGTCCGATATAGGAGGGGAACCATCCCGCACTGATATAATTTTCCTAAATAATCTTCTACTGCGACGATACGGGTGAGGTTGAGGAAAAAAGCGACAATGACAATCAAACCAACATGGTTTGCGCCCATTTTTCAACTGAAATGCGTCTGTACTATCTTGACAGTAAGGACAAGAAAGCCTCCCATGGGTTGTCCATCCAGACAGCATTCAGTAAGGAGGAAAATCACTAATTGTCCATATCAACACGGCCTTCATAGTCAAATTTGTCTTCGTCGGCAGATCATAAGTAATGACTCCTTCAAACCATAACATTTTCAGCTCCTCAATCAAAGGCTGTAAGAATACATCGAGTGAACGTCGAGGATGATCTGGACCAGGAACAAGTATAGTGAGGAATAAAAATTCCCGCTTCATGCAGAGCGCAGGTGGTAGGTTGTAAGGGGTAACAATCATATGTCATGAAGAGTATTTTCTGCCCGACTTCCCAAAAGGATTGAAACCATCCGTGCACAATCCTAGATACACGTTTTGTGCTTCCTCTGCAAAATCAGTATATGTGGTGCGGAAATGTTTCCATGCTTCTGCATCAGAAGGATGACAAATTTGCTCGTTGAATTCATGTTCAGCGTGCCATGAGAATGGCGCATGCAGTTCTCTCCGACTGGTATAACCTTTTTAATCTATCGGAGACCGGCAAATATCACATTCGTTGATAGGGGATTTTAGTTTTTCCAAACCCTGATATCTGTCATGCCCGCAAAATCGACAAAACTTCAAATTCGCATCGTCCCTCCAAAAAAGCATGCAATTCTCTCTGCATACATCAATCATTTCATATGGTAGTCCTAACCCAGACACCAACTTCTGAATTGCATAGTACGAACCCGGTGCTCTATTATCTGCGGGCATGTAGGCTTTTGCAAAATCTGCGATGGCATCTACACAATCCTCAGATAAATTCCATTCTGTCTTAATACTCATCAATCTAGTGGCAGCTGACAGAGCCGACTGGCCTTCTTTGCAACCTGAATAAATAGGAGTTTTTGCAGCTTCTAACATGTCATAAAACCGCTTCGCCTCGACGTTCGGTTCCTCAACAGCATTTCCGGTTCTTACGGTTTCACGGAATGCATCTGTCCCCATCTAGACAACCCTATCATTTTCACGATCTACTCCGCTACCAGCAGGTCTATCTATTTCAGCGGTTCTTGAATCTACCATCAACTCTCTATTATCATTGCTAGTACTAGGCAGGGTTTGAAAATCTTCTCCATGCGAAAACCATATATAATATCCCGGTGTAAATCCTCTCCAAAACAAATGCTTCCAAACTGTTTCTACATAAGTGAATTTTTCATTATTACACTTCAGACAAGGACAAGTCATCTTACCGTGCTCTCGGGAATCTTTTGATTGGTAGCAAATTGCATAAACATCCTTAGACCTTCCTTGAAATCATTTCTGATTTCACCTGTTTCTTCTTCTACTCGGTTATACATCCATTCACGAACTTGATATATATTGGGCTTCGACATTATATTTATACTCTCCACAATTTCTCCGATCTCACTCACTTATCTCGAAAACTGACTTTACTCCGCATAGAACTCACTCTCCTCACGAAGATGGCCAGATCTGTAAATGATAACACGACAACAAAATCTTCAGTATATGATCTTTATTTAATTATTCGAATACAATTTGCGACAATTCGAATACAGTATATGTAAAGGAGCGTAGACAGTTAGTTTGGAATCAACTTGAGAGAATTGGTTTGGGCAGAGATGAACCGTGGATTCTCATCGGTTACTTTAATGAGCTGATGAACAATTCAGAGAAATTAGGGGGCGTTGAACGACATGAAAACTCCTTCTGGGGCTTATGGAATATGGCACAGAATTGTAAGTTGCGATAAGTGTGCAGCTGTGGGAACAGCTTTTCATGGACCAGCTGGAGAAATAAGATTTGGGTCCAATGCAGATTGGATCGTTGTTTCGGTAATGATCAATGGTTCCAATTGTTTCCAAGGTCTCGGATTGAATACTACGACATGTGGGCCTCGGATCACCGTCTGGTGAGACTAGCTTTCTCTTTGGAGAATGAAGATCCAAACCGAGGCAGATTCTGTGAGAGCCAAAACTCACACTGTCAAAACTTATATTTTATGGGGGCTCGAAAATTCTATTTTAAAGAACTTAAGGACCAAAAATGCAAAATGATGAAAATACGATTTTATTAAATAATATTTCAGAATATTTTAAAATAATAGCAAAAGCTTAAATAAGTCTTATAAGACCACCCACATTGGTTTTTCAATTCAACACCCTACTTTTTACCTTTTAACACTCCACCTCATATTCTCTCTCTTCCACCTAATAATTCAACACCCACTCAATTTTTATACACTGCAATGGTTTTGTTTAATAAAATTCAACACCCTACCCCACAATTTATTATTTCATCTTTTTAATTTTTTATTCTAATTTAGATTGATAATATCAACAAAATTATCGATTAAAATTAGAAACATTAGTATAATTAACCCGTTTAATGGAAAATATTTTTTTTATTCTTATTTGAATTTTTTTTCAAAAACTAAAAATAAAAATTATTATTATTAAAAAAAATAAAACTTATAAAAAATTTCAAATGTAATACAATACAAACACACAACTATTCACCAAAAAAAATACAAACACACAACATAACGAATAAAAATACATAACATAATTAATACAGTAGAAATAACTCACAAAAAATAAAACACATAAATCATACAACACACATAAACTTAAAAATCTGTTTAACCACGGAACATTCCGAATTTTGCCCATATATGTTTGACTAGATCTGCTTGCAATTCATGATGCACATTTGCATCACGTAAATCAGATCTAGCACGCACATGATTTGCAAATGCAGGTAAAACCTCAGTCGAGAATGGTGGTGGTGTACTGGAACCACTTGCTTCAGATTGATCATAATCAGTCCAGTGTTGAGCATATGTGTCTCGTTCATCCTCAACAATCATATTATGCAATATGATACATGCCCGCATGACGGTAGCCAAATCAGTTATGTCCCACATGCGAGATGGTTCACGAATGATTTTAAATCGCGCTTGTAACACTCCAAATGCACGTTCGATATCCTTCTGACATCCTTCTTGATGTTTTGCAAATAACTTGTCTGGTTTACTTTGAGGAAGTCGAATTGATTTGACGAAAGTTGGATAAGAAGGATAGATACCATCAGCTAGATAGTATGCCATATTATACGGACGTTGGTTCACATAGAAATTAGCTCTTGGAGTATTTCCTTGTTCAACATCATCGAACACTGGTGAACGGTCTAGAACATTGATATCATTCAATGTGTCGGGACACCCAAAAAAGGCATGCCAGATCCATAGGTCATGGGAAGCAACTGCTTCAAGAATAACCGTTGTAGTTCCCTTATCTCCCCGCGTAAATTGTCCTTCCCACGCCTTAGGACAATTTTTCCACTCCTAGTGCATGCAATCAATGCTCCCTATCATCCCTGGAAACCCCCGCATTTTGCTAACATGCAAAATCCTTTGCAAGTCTTCTTGAGTTGGAGCTCTAGGATACACTTGCTCATACAATTGTATGATTCCTTTACAGAATCTACGCAGGCACTCCAATGATGTTGTTTCTCCTATTTTGATGTACTCATCAACTTGGTCTCCTGCCATACCATATGCTAACATTCGCATGGCTGTGGTACATTTTGATAGTGGAGATATACCTTCTTTATTGGCTGCGTCAACTCGTTGGTTGAAGTAGTTGTCATTGTTTGATAGGTCTCCAACGATCCAAAGGAAAAGATGTTTTCGCATCCGGAATCGATGACGAAATATTGCATCATCATATCCAGGTTGATCGACAAAGTAGTCGTCAACCAATCTTTGGTTTGCTGCTACATGATCTCTCTTGAAATATTTTCTTTTGCTACGAGGTGGATAGTCTTCCTCTATTTTGTTTCTACGCTCTTTGAACCGGTTGGTGATATATCTCTCTTCAATTTCAGACTGTCTTTTGTAAGCTTCAATATCAAAAGGAAATTCTGATGAATCCATTGATATTTGTTTAGTAGGATGAAAGTTTTGATATTGTTACATCAAAGGAAGAATGAGTCCCTTTTATAAGATATTGAGTGGTTGTAATCAACGGACTCCAACCAGATAATTGAATGCACAAAATTAATAGATAAGCATTAGATTCTCCCATCAAAAGCCGAAACTCACGGATGAAATTGAAAAAAGCACACTTGACAACATTATTAAAGCAAAAACTGACAAAATACATACACATTTAACAACATTATTAAAGCAAAAACAGACAAAATACAGACACACTTGATAGCATTATTAAAGTAGAATGTGATAAGTTCTAGACAGCCACTTGGTAACAAAATAAAGACACACACTTGAAAGCATTATTAAAGTGAAATATGAGAAAATACAAACATACACTTGACAGCAATTAATTTTCAAATAAATCGTGGTTTAACTTCTCTAACAGCTGCTTGTCCTTGTCATTGAGATGTTCCTTTGCACTTAGCTTCATAAACATCTTCATCTTCTTAGCTTGCGTCCTTTCTTTCATTAATTGATTTGCCTCCTCTTGTCTCTTGGCTATTTTGTCCAATCGTTCTAACTCTTGCTCCTTGAATTGTTTGAATTCATTCCACTCTTCATTGACCACTTCCAAGGCTGCACCCTTGCCTTTCTTTTTACCTTTCTTTTTTGCTGCTTCCCTACCTATTGGACGAGCACTAGATCCTACAGATTTGAATCCTACAGAGTTGGAGTCACTTGCATCACTCTCGTGGGATCTCTTAGATCCACTACTTAGAGAGCCAGAATTTCCTCCTACTTGACTACCATATCGGGGTTGATCACGGACAGCAAGCCATTCCGACATTAAATTGAAATGTTCATTCTTACCACTTGAATATAGTTCATGCGCTTTAGCCAATACATCATTCTCTGACCATCCGCTTTTTTGCATACGCCTAGCATTATCGTAAGCGCCAACCCATTTGCCCAACTTTTTGTTTATGTAGTTGTAATGATTTCTGCACGAAGCTCCATCACGTGGAGGATCAAATGAGCAATGTTCGTTGCAGTACTCAGCAATTTTACCCCAATATGCTTCACTTTTTTGGTTCCGGCCAACAACACTGTTTGTTCCATATTTAATCCACCTATTGAGTAGAACCAAATTTTGATTAGTGGTCCATTTGGAGCTTTTATGGCGAGCAGGAGCATCTTCATTAACATCGCTCATGCCACCAAGACCTATTTGTGTAGAAAATTCAGGAAATTCAATTGCTCCGACATTCGAAACAATTTCATTCCCGATGGAGCAGAAGATAAAGGAGGTGTTTGAGATAAATATGGCATCATCGATCCATAATATGGACGATAGTTTGGAACAGATGAGGGCATGAAATAATTTGGTGGAAACCCATAATTTTGTATATTTTGAGGTTGGTTGGAAAATGGATTTTGAAATTGATAATTGTTTGGATTTTGGTAGTTAAAAGGAAAATTAGTAGAATTTTGGGTGTTATTGGGATAATGATTGGGATTTTGGTAGTTAAAAGGAAAATTAGTGGAATTTTGGGTGTTATTAGGATTATTATTGGAATCCATTTAATAAAAAAAAAAATTAAAGAGAACAAGAGTTGATTGGAAGATGATATAAAAATTTTGTGGAAAATAATGTTTTTTTTTTGTGTCCAAATGAAATAAGACTAGTTTCTATTTATAGATCATAAAAATGCTGAATTTTGGTATAATTTTTATATTTTTAAAAAATAGTTTATTATACAATAATTGAGATTAAATAATTGAGAGGAAATAAAAATAACAAAAAATCTGAGTAACCAATAGAATTGCAGCATGTTTTATCCTCTCAAAATTGATAAACCACAAACATAACTACGATCCACGCGCTCACATCTTCATTCTCTCATAAATCGCCATGTGTCACTGCAGGTCCCACTTTTTTTTCATTCAACATGTTGAATGTTTTCAACTCCAATTAATCCACCTGTATTCTCAAAAAATTCAACAGCCTCATTGTGAGGTTTCAACTGTTGAATTCTTTTTTCAACAGCCTCATTGTTGATGGTCTAATGTTATAACTCTTAACCCTCCAATTTAGAATGGTTTAAACCTTGTACAAGCGTATGTATTTATACTAAGAGACCTAGGAGGGTAAAACTCTCTCTGGGCGATTTGGGGCAAAGTTTCCCTCTTCCAGCCGCCGACTTGATCTTTTGGGCTCGTCTCTTGGTTCGAAAACTTCTGCAGTCCTTCACACGATCCAATTCTGGCCCGGCCCAACTTTTGTGAACAGTACCCGATGAACAGTAACCCGATGAATAGTGACTTGATGAATAGTAAACTGATAAACAGGATCTCGATTGAGCTTAAATTGATTCCTCGGTTTAACTTTTTCTCGGGATGAACAGTGTTGTTATGGTTTTTCCCGCGTGAATAGTGTTCCGAACGTTCTTTTCCGTCTTTTGAAGTCAGACCGCTCGTTTTTTTCCCGAGTTTCCAGTCGCCGGCCCGATGCTCATTTCCAGCCACCGGTCCAGGGTCGACGTGTATTGGCGGCTGGACATGGGCGGCTGGACACGGGCAACGAACATGGGCGGCTGGACGCGTGCAGAGATCCTGGGCGGCTGGACATGGGAAGCGAGCTTGGGCGGCTGGACATGGGAAGCGAGCTTGGGCGGCTGGACCAACACGGGCGGCTGGACCGAGCAAGGATCTTGGGCGG